>CAKNYM010051597.1:202106-230562 GCA_932195095.1 Andricus curvator | reverse complement strand
AACGAAAATAATAGATATGAAATATATAATAATATAATATATATATATATATATATATATATTCAATATTACGTAATATGTGAACGCTCCTGAACTAATTCAATGAACTAATTCCTCTTATTAAAAAACACTTCTATTTATAAATTTTCTACTATTCGTACTTGGATTAATTTTATTTCACAACTTTTTTCACCTTCAACATAAATAACTAACATATTAAACTTAATGCAGGTACTTGGCGGAGTTTTTTTCGCGCGTAGTGTTTTTGCTGCGATACAAAAATTTATAAATAATACTATTATAATTTTTTTTAAATTGCTTTTAAGATGTGTACTTTCAAGTTTCAATTATAACCAACTTTGAATACAACTTGGATTCTTTATAAGTTTGAAGCTTTCAAATGTTAATTTCCATTTATAAAAATCCGATTTCTAGGATAAATTGATACTTAAATGTATAAAATCCCAAATCGAAATGAAAATTCCGCCGCCCAAGAAATTCCCACGAGCATCCAACTTTGTCAAAAAGTGACTCACCCGGGTGTGAGTGAACGCGAGTCAATGACAGGATGCCTTATGTCAAAGATCGTGGTTTATCGGCATCGCTGCCAAGACCCGGAAAAAGCTGAAACCGGCGTCGTTCGCCGGTTTACTTGCAGAAGGTAGCGTTTTCTAGAACGCCTAAAAATACGTAGTCGTACAGCGTACGAAGAAATAAAACGGCAGTCTCTCCGACTGCAAAGGCACTGGTAAGAAAAGGGAAAAGAGGGAAAACGAAAAAAAAGGAGAGCGAAAAGCATCTAAAATTGGCGGACCGGCTTTGCCAATATACAGCGATGGCGGCTTCATGGCACAAGTTATGTTTGCTCGTTTCGTATAGGCGAGGTTTCAAAAGAAAAAGAGACACCAGACCTAGACTTTGGGGGCCAGAAGAAGACGGAGGACTTAGACAAGAGGGAGATGGACTAATACTCGGATTTGTGATTCCAAGAGACGCGAATTGGCTTCCGCGGCCACGAATAGAGGAGCAGCAGGAAAAGAGGAGAGGAGATTTTCGTCGATCTCTGATTTTATTCCTGCGTGAACCTTGTGTCTTTGAAAGAGCGGTAAGTGTGAGAAAGATGGACTTATATTTGTTGAAAAAAGTGGGAAGGAGAGAGGGTTAAAGTGAGGGATAAGAGGGTGCGGGGGAGTTGAGAGGAGAAATACGGAGAGGGTAAAAAGAGTGGTGGAGTGTGATGAGGGGGAAGAGTGCGAGAGACGGCCGGCCTTGATGAAAATAACTCTTCGGACTGACCATACCCGCGAAGTACTCAAGGCAAAAAATCGCGAACTCGAGAAACATGGAAAATTTTAGCAATTTAAAAATCGCCTTTTCTTCGCGAAATGGGAGTTCGTTGATCAGAAGAATCAATTTTCATGCAGGGGACATATTTTTACGGGTTCTTATTTCATTTTCAGTTAATGTAATCGAGGGGAAATAGAGATAATAGTCGCGTAATAGCGAGTTGCATCTTTTGCATATTCGATTTTCCGCATTAAAATTTTGAGGCCCTCAAATTCATTCATTTTTCAATTTAATTTTTTGCGCAACAATATATTTTGATCTAAAACAGAATTATTTAAACAAACTCACTATTGATCAGAATTTATTTATATATATATAAATTATTATTTGAATCTATAAGTTAATTATTATGTTAATTTATATGTGAACAAATACTTCAGTGTGCACATATGTTAAAAACATTGACTTCTTACATAAATTGCATTATATTTTCTATAATTTTTTATTTTAATCAGGGAATATATTTAATCGTTTGTAACAAATATAATTAACAAATTCCTGAAAGGAACGTTTATTGGTGAAAATATGAGTTTTTTTTTCTATAAGTTATATCGGAAACAAAATAATACTGATATTGCAATAAGATTTCAGTCTAATATTTAAGTTAACAATTGTTATAAACAATTTATTAAATAAATACGTAACCGTAGATATTTTTTACTTGATTAAGTGCTTTTTTTTACTCTAACTGTTTTAAAAGTACCTCAGAATTGTTATTGTAAAAATAAAGTTTAGCGAAAATTTAACAATGATTATTATTAATAACAAATAGTATAAAAAAGTACAAATGAACATTTCTTCGTGGAAAAAATCATTTTTCTCAATAAAGCTTCTTTAAAGTTTGTTAGTATTAATATTTGATATTCATGTTACATCAAAGTTATAATTTTTATAAACAAATTGTTTAAAAAATCACAAATTGCACATTATCACGTGGAAAAAGGCAGCTTCTTTTATCGTCTTTATTTAATAGTGCCCTGATATTGGCGTTGGTGAACATAACATGAAGCACTCCTGCCGAAGAGAAAAACGTATAAAATGTATAGTTACATAAAATCATTTATAAAATAGCTAGCTATGACAATTATTATAAATTATTAAATGTTGTATCGGAATATGGTGTTATTAATGAACGTTATAAGTACTTTAAGCGAAAAATGAAAGTGTATAAAACTTTAATACCCGTCCTTAAAAAAAAATATTTCCCATGAATATTTCTCTAAAAATTGTGATTGTGGCAATGTTAATATTATATAATATTTTTCGTCACGTAAACTCTGGATAAAAAATTAATAAATATTTCAAGAAGATACATTAGGAAAAATTTTTTGTTTTCACGAAGAAATGTTTATTGAATTCGTTTAGTTGTAAGCAGTTTAATCTAAAGTTCAATTTTAACTATTTTAAGAACTTTTTATTGTTTATTATAATAATGATTGTTAAGAAAATAAAATACTTTGAAATTTTACATCAAGATATGATTCTTTATTTGAGGTTAGTTGTGATTTAAATTTTACTTCAACTGGTGCTAAAATCAAAATGTATTGTTTACTTATAATTATAAATAATAAAATTTCAAAAGTTTCTTCCCCTCATATCGACCAATTTGTTTTTGTGGATTATATTTCTGTGATACTCTTTAATAGAGCCGCATTATCCGCGTAATAATTGTGCAATAAAGCGTAATAAGGCATTTTATAATTCACATTTTGTCCCGTTGAAAAGTCTGCTTAATCTTTTCTTATTTTCGTCCTTTTTTATTTCACTCCCACACATGTTGTGAAAGGGCAAATGATTTAATATTTTTGAATTTCATTTTTTAGAGGAAGCATAAGTAACGCTACAATATTTAATTGAAATGTTTAATAGTTGAATAACCTGAAGTTTCAATTATTTATAATTGAATAATTTGAAAATGAAATTATTTAAAGGAAACAATTATGAATCAAATTAGTACAGTCCGGCGGATAGTGAAAATTTTTTAAGTGAATTGTACAAATAGTGTCACAAGGATTTTTTTCTAGGTATATATAAACCCTCAAAATAGTGTTGAACATGGAAGACATATGCATATTATTAAAAATATTAAAATCCATTTTCCGGTCAAGATATGCCAGATAAGAAAATTTTTGAAAATAGTTGTGCCAAAAATTAATTTTCCGAAAAAAAATCATTTTTCTATGATTTTAAGAAACGAAATAATATTGCTCATGATGTAATTTCTAATAAAAAATATTATTTGAAAGAAAAAAATTGAAAGCTTACAAAAAACATTTATTTCAACAATTTGTTTTGGAACTGAATTTTTTCTTACCAATTTTTAAAAAATGGTTGAATTTTAATAAATGATGGCTTACTTTTTTGGGGAAAATATTTTCTAGCTAATTTTGGATGTAGATTTTGTTACGGCTGAAATAGCTAGAATAATTTTTTTTTGATCGAAAACATTTTTAAACAAATAAGTATATTTGAAGATTATTGACATATTTCCAAAACTGAAAACCGTATATTTGTAAGGATCATTTTTCTCAAAAAAATAAGCCATGATTTAATAACATTTAACCATATTGGTAAGAAACGACGTTTAAAAAAAATGCAGTTACAAAGACTATTGTTGAAATAATTATTTTTTGTAAGTAAATACTTTTTGCAACTCAAAATAAGTTTTTTTTTCTTTTATATAATACATGACTGATAATATAATTTCGATTCCTGAAATCGTATAAATTGTTGGCACGACAACTACTTTAAGAAGCAAAATTGTTTTTCTAGTAAATCATGAAACTTTTCTATAATTATTACCTTCTTTCATTTCAATTGAATATTCAATTGAATAGTGATTCATACTAACCACCCTTTTTTAGCAATTGTAATATTAGTTCACATAACTTTTATAATATGGCCTACCCAGGCCGAAAAATTATATATAGTTTATACATAGTGGGAAAAATTATATATAATATTTCCGAGTATTCATAATTTTTTCGGTGTATTATTGAAATTTTTTATCCAAATCCTTTAATATTAAATATAAATATCAGTGAAATAATCGAAATAAGCATTAATGGCATGAATATTTCAGATTCTGATAGAAACTGACATATTTCCAATATTTCACATACATTAATTTTCTAATTATTTTATTATGTGATATATAATAAAGTTACAACAAAGTTGATTGTATGATGGTTGGTCAATAATTGTCTGCAATGGATAAAAATATACAGAAATTTTAAGTTGGATGACACATGAATCTTTGGATTCACTTCAATTTTATTAGAAATTTAAATCGAATTAATCAAATATAAAGCTTACACGAAAATCATATAATAAAGTTATAAACAAACTAAGGAAATTTATAGTAAATTAGTTTTAATAAAATATTATTTCCAACTTAAGTGAACATTCTTTTTCAAAATTGTGTATTCTAAAACTCAACTGAATATCTTGATTGCATTGAGTGAAAACGCAAGTTTACGTTCGATATAAAAGCACTCAGAGAAAACTAAGTTGGAACAAGAACCAAGAACCCTTCGAAAATCTGCCGCGAAACCCTAATTTGCCGACCGATAAAGTGGATAAAAACCAACCGCTCCTCTCGCCAGCAGAGGCCAGCATCGAACCGCAACCAATGTGGTTTGTTTCTTTGCTAAAATTTTATTATATATATATATATATATATATATATATATATATATATATATATATATATATATTAGTCATAAAACCCGATAAATAAAAACATAACTATGTGAACTCAAAATTCTCCTACTTATTATCTTAAAAATATGTTACTAGATTCATATTAGGCTTTGCGAAATAAGAACATTCTGCTGTATTTTCAAATTGTTCTATTTACCTATTGCATAATTTTACAGCATTTTTATATAAACAAAAAGGTTTGGTAATATTAAAAAATATGTTGCCAGAAAGTTTTAATCAAATGAATGCAGTATTCGGTACGCTATCACATGAATAAGGTAAGTGCTAACAGGTATTACTTTTGAAAAGTTTATAACTCGTTACTCTTACCGTTATTGGTAAAAAAGACGTTACTTTTCATAACACATTTCTGAGCAAAAAACAAAATAAACAAAATACAATGGAATTCAACGAGATTGAATGGGATTTAACGAAAACGATACTGAAGATAATTAAACCTAAGTATAACTTCAATTCAAGAAATTGGGCTAAATTCAAAAAGAATGCAAATAACTTTAAGTAATGATATAGAAATCGACTAGTTACTAGCAGAATTCATTTTAGGATGCACACTAGGTATAGGTATAGGTTAATTCCTGTTGTTAATTGTAAATAGTTTTAGAAGAAAATCGAAGGAGAACTTCAGGAAACAATATTTCCGTTAAAAATTGTTTATTTGACACTAGTTATTCAGAGTTTTATACTTTTGCTTTCTCTTTAGGTAAAAGTTGCAATTCCTATTTAATACTCAGGTTTTTCGGAGGATTCTCTACAAATATCCTTGACACGTTTTTATTAATTTTTTTAGGAGTTATACCAAAAAGATTTGTAGAGAATCCTTCAAGAAATAAAGTGAGCCCTATAACGTTGGGATTTGACGATAATTGTGACTTTTATCTGAAAAGAAAGCAAAAACATTAAACCCTGAATAACTATTGTTAAATACACAATTTTGACCTGAAATATTTTCTTCTGAACTTCGCCTTTAGTACTATTCCAAAATTAGTTACAATTTACAATGGGAATATTTTCCTTGATTTTAAGAATGATTCTTAACAATGCTCAGTTATGAACTTGAGATAACTATTGTACATCCTTAAATTCAAAATGAATTCTACGGAATCCAACAGAATTTCATGAAATTTAAGATGATGTATTTCAACAGAATTAAAGGTGAATTCATCATAAGTATACAAAAATCATTTTTAACCGTCTTTAACCGCATGCAATTGAGCGCAACGTAATTAAATATCAGACAATTAGATTCAGACAAACTCAGATAAATTCAGTAAAATACAATTAAATTCAATCAAAGTTCAACTTTATTGAACGAAATTCAATAAATTTCAAAAAAATGCAGTCAGTCAACAGTATTTTATTCAATCAGAATTCAGTTGCAAAAAAATGTTATTTTGAATATGAGATCTTCTATAAAAAACTATTTTGTGAAAAAGACTTTCCTATTGCATTAAATTTACCAAATATTTATTACTATTTTATTGCAGTTCTATTAGGTCTGGAAGATTAAATAAGATAATTACTAAATTGTGATTAGGATTATCAGCTTTTGAAACAATCATTTTGCTAGATAATAAATCATAATAGTAAGATCTTATAATAAAAATGCATTAAAAATAATTTAAAATATTAAAATATAAAAATATGAAAAATACCCTTGTAATCTTATACAAGCTTATATAAAACTATTTAGATGATCTTTCATTTTTAACTATTTCTATCTGTTTCAAGACTTTGTTTTGACGACATAATGTCCCCATCGAGGTTGACTTTCATTTCATTTGCATCAAGAAACGGAAGAACTTCATCTGTGGTAATTGGCATTGCTGCCTATTTAATTAGAACCATAGATCCTCCCAAATTGATACTTTAAAGCGACCTGATTTTCAAGTGAATGATTATTATTCAACAAACACGACATCAAGACAATATAAACCTGAAGTTTCAAGGTTCTCTTATTTTCGACCTCAACCTGCTAATAGACCGCAGTCCTTTATTGATCAAGCAATTTTTGCAACCCTTACAATTGCTGAAACACTGGCTGCTTTTTTTATCGATTCCATCCCTCGATTACGTATCTACAGGGGCGAGTTTCTAACAAAAAAGGACCAACAAAAAATGGCGTGAAATACCACAGTGGATCATCATTATTGGAGAGTCACCCTCGGCGAAAATAAAAAGTGATGGGGTGTCAAAACAAGGGTGCAAGAAGGGTTACCCTCGGCATTCAGGGGATCTGATTTCTTTCTGATCCCCTGAAGCATGCCCAGGCTTTTTATCCACCTGTCGATAAAAAAGGTCTTCTGTGAGGTGAATATATTTTTCATGAACGGTTGAGGTTTGAGTCCTAATAAATTTGCTTTAGAATAATTTATTATTAAATGTGCATTTTATTGCGCCAGATATCAACTCAGGAAAGTTGATGCAATGAAAAAATATAGTTGCAAAAACTATTTACGTAAATATATAAATGATATTATTCTATGTGACTAGCCAAGCTTTTGAAAACTATTTGACTACTCATCCCGAATTTTGGGACGGTGAGGCATTTCGTAAAATGAAGCTTCACTTTTTGAAGAAATTTTTATTTATATGTTACATTTTGCTGAAAAAATATTTTAATTTTTCAAAAGATAGTTAAATTAGACAAAGCCAAACATTTTTAGGGAAGCAAGTGACTCAGAGGGTGACGTGCTTGAGAGAAATTGGATCCTGGTGGCTGAGTCTTGTCGCTGGTTCGAATCCCAATTCGGGACATGATTTTAGATATTTTCATTTCTTTTCTATGGATGTTTGTTCTATATTGTACATAACAAATTTAACTAAATATTCCGATATAATGTCGCTAGGAAGCGATATTACCAATTTTTTATGAATTCCTATTTACTAAATCACATTTATCTGTCTGAAAAAAATTGATTTTTTTTTAATGATTGTATTTGACAAACTATGAGTTATTTAGGGATGCAGAGTGGCTAATAATTAACTTTTTGTTGTTTTTTTCGGTGATTTTTTATTCTAACAAAATTTTGTCTCGTAAAATTTAAATTTGTTGCTTCCAAAAGATATTATAGTTGATGACATACAGGATAATTTTCCTATTTAAAATAGTATTCAGAAAATGAAATATTAAATTGCTTTTGAGACAATTCAACACAGGACTAAGCTTTAAAATCTAATGAACTGAGTATCTAAAACGATTCGACATTTTTAAGCCTAAGTTTTAGTTATATATGTTTTTATAATAAGGCAGGAATCTGCATATCTTCTAACCTCTGGACTGGAACATATACCTCACAAACGTATAAAAATTCTGAACATTTCCGAAACGGTCTATTATCGAACGTGATTTATTTTGTTTAAAAGAGACTATATGCGTGCGCAAGAAAAATGCATAAGCAGCGATTAATTAAATAAAATTATTATTATTATTATTATCCTGCTGAAAGTGGTGAGCCCTGAACTAGGGGGACCGGTCAATATATTTTTTTAACTCTTTCAAACAGCAATCAAACAGCAGGGATCATTTTGACACCAAAAGAAACACTTTTTTAAGGGTACCGTTTGAGAAAAAAATGAAGCTTTTTTGGACCACCCTATTGTACACCTAATAATTATCATCTATAGTACCTAATTTAAATTTTCTTAATAATGAAATGCTTTTGCATGATGCATTGGCAATATAGAAAAAGTATACAACTTTAAACCATGTATAATAAAATTCCTTTAAAAGGATATTGCTCTATATGCATCATGAAGAGTACATGTAAAGAAAATTTTTTCAATCAGATAACTTCATATTCATAAATCCTGTTTTGATAAATTTGCATTCAGTATGATCCACTCATTAGTGAAATCCGACTTTTCCCTTCTCGCTGCCTTAAAATCGAAATGCAAATGTCCACCAGCAGCTACCTGTTCCCCTCGAGGGCTGTTTAAATCTCTCGCACGTTTACCGGTTCGGGCCGCTTGTTTATTTTTTAATTAAAGTCTTCCGCACCCAGGTCCTACTCTGGTAGGATTAAAAAAAGGTCCCCTGAAGTTATTAAGCTAATAATGTGTCCCGTCCCGGTGTGCCTGCTCAGCGAAGGAAAGAAAAAACGACTGAAGGACACGAGGGTAAAAGAGAGAAAAAGGGAAAGGGTAAGAGAGAAGGGATTAATGTCAGTCTGCTAGAAAAGGAGAAGAGAATAGAAGGGAGATAGCGATAAAAAGAAAGACCAGCTGGGTTTGGTGGTATGGTGGTGCTAACAGAGCAAGATAGGTGGAAGAGCTCCAGGGCAAAAAAAAGTAAAGAGGACAAAAAATAGTTTCGGCACGCGACCCCATGTGTTTTTTCTCTCGACCCTCCTACTTTAACCGCACGATCAACTCCCGATCAACACGGACCACCACAAAAAATTTGAATCCCAAAACAGATTAAGGTACATTCCATTGGAATGGGAAAACAATTCTACAAAATAGACATTATTTTTCTCCCGAATTCTTTAGGTTTTTTAGTGGTTAATAAAATATAAATTTTAAGCAAAATTTGGATTTATGGCATAGATACAAAATTCGTTAATTAGATGATTGTATTAGTTCTTTTTTAATCAAATATAAAGCTATATGGAAAGGTGTTAAAATATACAAATTTAATATATATTTTGTAAGATGAAAATATAGTTTTAGAAAACTATTATAAAAATAGTATCATTTATAATTTTCTACAGAAATATTGAAATTGAACTTGAATTAGGAAATTCCCGGACGTGTTCCTAGAATTTATGTCAAATCAAGGAAAATATAAATTTAAAAAATGACAAAAATGTATAGACAAGTATCACAAAAGTTTTAGATCAAATTGATGAAAAATGTGTAACAAAAACCAAGAGATAGAAAAAACACGTATAAATATTAATGGAAAATGTCCAGAATAAATAAAAATATTATAGAGTAGTTTGCATTTAACATTTTTCGATAAATACTTATTTATTTGGTTATATACCAAGTGATTCAAACGAATGTGATGCTTGCAGCATGAGCCACAGGTAAGTGCTGCAATCACACGAGTAGTAATTCCGTGGTAAGCACCTGTATCACGTACTATTTTTTCAAAAATCTAGCTCTAAAGCAGAGTTCTTCAAACTGTGGTACGCGGTACCCCTAGGGTACGCGGCAACTTCAAGGGGTACCGCGTTGATTTTTGAATTTCGTTTTTTTTACACTGCTCGTGCAATATTTATTTGTGTTTATACTTCAAATTGTAATGTCAACCAAAGTATAGGTTGGTGCAATGGGAGCAATATGAGTACTAAGAAAATTAAATTGCAGACAGGACTGGTCATTAAAAAAATTGGTAGAGTCAAGGCAGGATCAAGTTCTACAACTAAGCCTAAATTTATTATAGGATTTACATTCTTAATACAACAATTTACACACTATTAATTAATAAAATGATAGGACGTTTTTTTTATTTATATGTTTTCTTCGATTTCTGTAAAAAACAATGTTAAAACATCCAATAGGTTATATTATTTTTTCAGACTTTCTTTGCTTACCGCCAATTTAACATCAATCATCTAAATATACTAAAAAAGTTAGTTCCAATCTGAACGTAGCTACATAGAACGGGGTTCGCGATTGTTATTCAGAGGGTACATTTTTTTAAAAGGTTGACGACCTCTGCTCTAAAGTTTCACTTTTCGTGATTTTAAATTGTGCTTACAGGACTGTTTTTCATTAGACTGTGTCTAAAAAACTGTTTTTGCATACGCAGTTTAAATATGGCTTACTTTGGACACGGCTAAAAAGGTTGCGCGTGCGCAGTTTCTATATTATATACTTTAGACACAGTTTGCGCGATGCCTAAAATCACTGAGCGGTCGCGACATCTCACACCGTATCCGAGAAGCTTTTACTCAGTCACCAGTGGCTCTTCATACTCATTTCCTTTTTCTAACCTCCGACTCGTGGTTTGAGCCTCCGGCTCGTGCTGCAAACGCCACACTCGATGCAATCACCTGTTTTACACACATGCATCACAAATAGCTATTTTGGAATACTTGATAACAAAATTGTACGTCAAAGGCTACTCGCCAAAATAGTGACAGGGGCGCTTGGCCTGTGTCATTTTGAGACTAAAGTAAAGGCTGTTAAGCCAGATGGTGCCGCCGGTTTTACTATTTTCCGACTCGCAAACTGTGTGTAAATTTTCTTCTCTACAGTGCGCACGTGCGACAATGGCCACCGATGTGTAAAGTAACTACTTGACACACTGTGACGTCACCGCTTTTAAAAGAGTCACTTTACACATTATTTAGAAGAACACAAATTTTATTTCATCCCTAATTCAAGAACTTAAAATATTTATATAGTTTCATTTTTAATCTGATAGGAACAAGATATTTTGGTTCTTCAAATACCTTTATAATATTTTTATGCTCAGTTTACTGATTAGTTGTTAGGGAATGAACTCAATTAATGAACTTTATAAGATGGTAAAAAAAGCTTGAAGTAAATAATCTGTCATTCAAAATATACCAAACCTATTGACAATACTGAAAATTTTAAGTTTCGACATTTTGAAATTATCTGTAATAGAGCCGTATATCAAAAATAAAAATGTTTGTAAATGTCCTTGAATAATTTATAAAATCAAATACAAGTAAGTATAAGTATGAATATAAACTTAAGTCATCCTATACAAATTTTGGAGACAGTATTGACTCACAGAAACACCAAAAATGGCATCCACGCAAAGATTAAAATGAAGAAAATAATTAATTAATCAATTGAAAATAATTGATACGTCTTAGAGTCTTAATACACAACTTTTTTCATATATTACTTACAACGTGTAAAAATTTATATTTTTGACACACGCTGATCTCGAAATATAAAAAATGAATTTTTTTAATAATTTTTTTTCCAGGAAAAAAGGCTTAAAAGGAGAAAAGAAATGGCTGCGTCTAAGTGGATGTCGGGGGAGGAAAAATAATGGAAGGAAGGTCCACCGAGCTCACCCCCTAGATCCCCTTCCCTGGCCGTCATCTCCGGGGCGATTTTCCACGGCACCTAAGAGAAGGGGCCAATGAGACGCTGGGCGTCTGGTATTGATCCGAGGCGTCGTCCAGGAGACGCCCGCTCCAAGACGCCCGGCTTGCCCGGCGCGAGAGGACGGCCCGCAGTTCCTGCGGATGAAAGGACGAAAGTCGCTCCTCCGGATCTAAAACTTATATTTTTTTCTTATTTTTACTATTTTTGCTCCGAGACTTTTCCCTTTGAATTTGTTCCCAACTTGAATAAGAGCTTAATGAACATCAAGATCCACCCAGACTCATGGACCATCCTCGTTCTGAAAATGTACGAATTATTTCTGGACCTATCACCTTCTACAGTAAGATTTATGTCGTAAACTTTGTGTTTAACTGAGATAAGATAATTATTCGGACGAAGTAAGATAAGATTAGTGTCGAAGAAAAATATTTCACCAGAATTTTATGAGAAATTAATTTTTGTTATGTAGAGAAGAGGTAATTTGTTTAGAGACTTTTTGTAGACAAAATCTTTCGAGAGGAAGTACTGTTCGATTTCTAAGACAATGTACAATACAATTAATAAAATGTTTATATATCAATACAAAAAACTGTAAACCATTCTATCGTTTATGATACTCTGAAAACTAGCATAAACAATTTTATACAGATTTTAAAACTCTATAAAACGTTGTACAGTTTAAATCAGTGCAAACTACATAAAGCCATAGTATGATTTGTACAGTACACTATGTCAACAATTTAACAAACAAAAAATTTCAAACTACTATAGATGCTCTAAAAACAATTGTTACTATACAATGAATGATTTTTTCATTGTAATAAACAACACCAAAAATACCGTAGAAACCATCATACGGAAAACAATACTCTATAAAGTTCTTCACTGGGGATTCCACTGTTAAAATAACAGTGAAAACTACGGTCCACACCGTAGTATGGTTCTTACTAACATACGAATCTGTATACTGTTTATATAATTGCAGAAAATAATGTGCATGTCCTATTTTGGTTTGTAAAACGGCTGATAAAATGTGCATTTCCAACATGTTCCAAGGCATATAACAATCTTCACAATGGTTCCAACTGTACACTGTTTGATAAAAGTGTACAATGTCTTCTAGAGTGTTTATTACAGCTGTAATAAAGGTATAGGTTGATTTTTACTGTGGGTTGTACACTTGTTTATAAAGTTGTATAAAGCATCAAGCATTTTTAAACAGTAGTTTCTCAGTTATCTGTGCGTTGATACAAACCGGAAAGTGGTTTTCACACGAGGTTATATAATAATACAATGTTACAAATTATGATTGCATTACCAAAGGCTCTTATTATTATTGTAAAACATATCTTTAATAACAATTATTCTCACAGTAGTCGCTAAATTATTAGTAATTCTAATGGGCAGTTAGAACCGAATATGAAGCTGAAACTGGAATGTAACAGAGCTTCAATTACCTCTATAAAATGATCTCTAAACAGAAACTATAAACATCCACATTTGTGTCCACTATTTTGCGGGATGCTTACCAAAATTGAAATACCACTTGATACTCTCTTCTAAAACTTTTTTCTTTTATTTAACACCGTCTACTATAGAAAATGTAATAATGTTATTATATTTGTTATCAATAATCAATTAAATAATTAATTAATTAATAATCAATAATAATATATTATATGAGCAATCAATAAAACTTTTCCTCGATGTCGTCACAGATTAATAAACCGGTTTATTTGACGTTACCCACTGGTATGAAACACGGTCTCGCGAGCAATTATAAGTCTCTAACTAGAGCACGAATTGGTCCCCAAAGTTCCTTCTTGATGCTTAATATTTATTAAGAGCCAACTTTTTGCAACTTCTGCCCATAAAATCGAATTAAGATTTTCATAAAAAAATGATGAAGTACCAGTTAATTATCTTCATTGTTGGTATTTAAATTGACAAAAAAGAAAGCAACAAATAATTGTAAAATTTAATCTGCTGGTTCGGGCTGATGTGACGATCTTGTGGCTCGTTAGAACGAAACTTATTTGGTCTGGCGCGTTTGAAATTAATTATATACCGTATTATCAATCACATCCGGTTACCATGGAAACATAGGAACTTCAGCCTCCTGTCCTCCTTCTTCCATTACAATCTTCTACGTCATCTAGAATTATTGCTCGACTAAGCAGATGGATCTTTTCGAAACAAATAGCTGTAACATTCTTCCTCTTTCAGATGTATTTTGAAATCACGCTCTATATGGTCAAAAATGCAGACTGTTACGTTACATTTATACGCATATTTTAATGTAAATTTCTCTGAAAGCACGTGAAATTCGATATTTTGAATATTTTTTATACATGTATCTGAAGAAATGCGTCCAGTGTGAAATTTTTTATAATCATAAAAATTTGTGTATGTCTTGTTATTTAGAAGTTATAAACGTCTAAACATGGACTGTTTTTTACATAATTTTAGAAGTAGGTTCTGATGTTACTACTCTTCTGACGGGCTATTTTCAACATCTAGTGCATAATTTTCATGCTTTAGAATGAAAGTGATGAATTTAATTTCAATTACGCTAGAAAGTTTTTTTTAGTTTTATAAATGGAAAAATGTTTGGATTGTTACGTTACACAAAAAGTCTGTTACGTTACCTGTGAGATCGACCGTCGTACAAAAAGTAGAATTGAGAATCAAAACGGCTTTAATTGTTTAATTACATTCTCATTCTAATGAGAAGGTATTGGTTTTATGTAAAATTTGACATAGTCGGTTTTCATCAAATCTCCACGTTTTGAGACCCCCTGAGCTAGAAAAAACGATTTTTACCAACGTGTCTGTCTGTCTGTAGTCTGTCTGTCTGTCTGTCTGTAGCCACGATAACTTTCGAAAAAATGATCAGATTTGATTGAGCTTTGGCACACTTTTTTATGGCCGAAAAATAGAGAACGAGTTCGTTAACCAGCTATTTTGGATGAAAATCCAAAAAGTGAGCACATTTTGAAAATTTTTGAGACCACTTTTTTTGAAGATTTGAAAATTCTATGTACGGTTATCAGTAGTACGCAAAATGGCGAACAAAATATTCTCATGACTTTTCGTGATAAAAAAAAATTACTGGAGTTATAGCATTTTCAAAATCCCAAAAAACAAACGAAAATGAACATTTTAAGCCGAAAAACGCACGATATGAAAAAAAGTCAAGAGGAGAAAAACGTTGATTCCTGAACACCCTATAATATTTTCATAACAACTTTTTGAATTTTTTGAAAAATAAAAAATTCAAATTTTGATCGCACAAAAAATTAATGAAAAATCAAAAAAGCCATTTTCCTGTGAAACTATGCAAGATACCAGAAAAGATCATCTCACCAAAATTGTCCACCTAAAAAAGATCTACAAATTTCTCATCATTAACTTTTTGATATGACGCGTAGTTTTTGTTTTATTCGTAAAAAACAGCATTGAAAATAGAAAAATCAAATTTTCAGACGAATATTACCAGCTACGAAAAAATGACCGAAACAAAATTTGTTCATCCAAGGAAGAGGTACAAATTTATTGCGACTCATTTTTCGATAGGATGCGTGGTTTTTGTTTTATTCGTGAAAATAACATTGACAGTAAAAAAAATCAAATTTTTGAAAAAAAAAATGCAAGGTACGAAAACATATAAATGAACAAAAATTGTGCATTCAAAAAAGACTTACAAAACCCGTAATCAATTTTTGTGGTAAGAATATATTAAAAATGAAAAAATTAACTGTTTTGATAAACGGCATAAGCTAAAATAAAATGTTAACTAATAAAATTTGTCGCCTGAATTATATCATTACTTTTCATTTAAAATCAAATACAAATCTAGTAATTTGTATATGAAGAACATATAACACGAAGCACAAAGTGCGCGCTCAGTGTATTAACCAAATCGCACGCCGTAAGTGCGCTCAAACTTTTTTGTTTCTATCATACGGTGCACAGAACCGAGCGTGGAACGCAAGGTTCAAATGATTTTCAAATCAAATATCGAGCGCGAAGCGCGAGTGTCTGGATGAGAATGTGTTCCTTAAGGTCGATAGAACCTTGAGTAAATAAAGTTCCTTTTCAGTCTAAAATAAAAACAAATTTAACAATCACTTAATATGTAGAGGTTTTGATAATTTTATAATATTTGCAAACAAACTTTTTCTTTTCATCGAAGTCGAACACGAAGTTCAAAAATCTAGAGGAGCCGAGCGTAAAGCGCGATGTAAATACGCCCGAGCGCGTAGTGCGAGGTGAATACATAATCGAGCGCGAAGCGCGAGATCCAATAGTCGCGCGCCCTAGGCGCGCTCAAACCTGCGAGCGAAGCGAGCCGCGCGCGATGAGAATGTGCCCGCGAAGCGGGCAGATTTTTTTACATTGGATAACATCAATTGAGTGGTCTAACGATTATACATTCGAGAGCAGTGTTTTCATTAACGTTTGTGTTTAGGGCCAGAAACAATATGTAACGTAACAGTATTTTTCCCTCGATAATCAATATATCATAACTATGATAATTTTCTAACCTCAAACATATTTATAATGTTGATCTTTTCCTAAACATTAGAAATACGACTGAGGTAAGAAAAGCATCATAGTTATAATATATCGATTATCAAGTAAAAAAGAATGTTACGTTACATATTGTTTTTGGCCCTAAACACAGACATTAATGAAAACACTGCTTATCTTCAATTCTATTCAAAGAATCGACTAAAAGTGCAATTGGAAAAAGCGGTCGAATTTCATTTAGTTACTATGGATACACTCAATTCTATCTGAGAAAAGTGAATAGCACGAAGAAAATAACAATCATTGAATACAACGTACTTTTTGTTCCGCGTTTTATTTTTGTCCATTTGTATCCATGAAAAGGCAACAAAGGAACAAATGTGAATTCTCGAAGCAAACAACGGCTTTCGCGCTGACATTTGTGTTGCTCGATAATATGGGAAGTGTATAACCTCAAAAGAATCAAGAACCCCCGAAATTTGAAATAAAAAATTTTTCTCTGTGGTTTCGTTTTCCGCGTTTTGGTCCATATATACAATAATCACTTCTTTCCAACGAAATAAAATCAAAACTGTACTTCTAACGATGACACTTTTGCTATAAACAAGAGAATGAACAATTATTAAAAAATCGAAAGGAGTTTGACGTCTATAGCTCACCGGATTCAAATCTTAATAGGCTAATTAATAAGCCATAAATAGACACACAATCAGTTACATTATTTTTATTTTGGAACAAAATATGAAGGCGATTTCCAAGAAATTGTAAATTTTAGATTATAAGGATTTAAAAAAAAAATTTTTAACCGGGCCAAATATATATTTTTTTAAAATTAAGACTTGCCTTCGAGAATATGAAAATATAATGCTGAGAGATCAAGGAATGTACTTGTGATGGATGTGCATTTTATACAGAAATAGCTCATACCTATGGTAGTGTTGTGTGACATTCGGCCATGATAAAAAATAAGAATTTCAAAATCATTTTTGAATAAATGCAGAGCAGGTAAAAATATTTAAAAGTATGAGAAAAATGACTATATCTACAATTTATTTGATTTTGACTTCAGCATTTCAAAATGTCCTCTCATTTTATAGTAGGATATTTTATAAATATTCATGTCAAAAAACTAGATTATTTATCAGTTTTGGCCAAGTAGTACATGACTATTTCAGTTTCGTAGGTTTAAATTTCGTGTTTTGAGCATCTTTGATTAGGTAATTTTAAAGTCACGAATTGAAAAATCAACCATATGTTAAATTAGAAGTCTTTAGGAGTGAACAATTTTTAATAGCAATAGTTTCTAGAATCAACAATCTCAATTTGAAACAATATAAGCATTTACAAAAATATGTATAAAATATAACAATTTCATATTTTGTGTGGGATTTTAATTGAAAGAAATAGAAATTTAATTATATGTATCAGGCATAAAAAGAATTTAAAACATTTTAAAGTGGACTTTTTTTAAAGTTCTGAATAAAAAATATGGCAAGCAGAAATTCTTCAAAATTCAATATTTAAAACTGAAAGAATTCAAAATTTAAGAATTTTAATAAAAAGTTATTAATTTATATCAATTTTATATGGCCAAGCGGACTCAGGGGTAAAAATTCTAGAATGAAACTATTTCAAATTTTAATTAGATTGACTAATTAAACTCATGTATTTTTAACACTGTATAGTATCAAATGGAATTTCAATTGAGTTGAATTAGATAAAAAGCAAAAAATTGGCGTCACGATTACTGGGACGTTTACCTTATGATAATATTTCTTCAAAATTTAATTTCATAATTTCACCGAAAAGTTTTTCACCCTCTTTTTCATAATCAAGAACAAAATTGAACAGTGTTAAGACCTAAACATAAATTAGAATAATTTAAAGTTAATGCATTAAAAGTTTAAGCATTGAAACCCGACATTAGTAAAAAGTATATAATTCTAATTTCAAAGCTGTAAATATTGAACAGTTTGAAAAATAAAAATTTAATATTGCATAATTTCAAGAGTAGATCATTCAGAATTAAAAAAATAAAATTTAGAATTTTAATTTATAGCGCATAATTTTGAAAATTTTAGTCGTGTTTATCCGAACAAATTGAAACTTATAGATTCTTCAAACTAGAAAAATATCAAATTCATGCCTCTAAAGTTGTCCCATTTCCACAGAATAGGTTCTCTATTAAGTAGGTACAATTATTTTATATTGTGTCAAAAATTAAATTTTAAGTTGTTGAAAATAAACACCATTTTTTAACCGAAGCAATAAAAAATGAACAAGTTTATATTTTAGACATTCCAATTGAAACAACTTCTTTGTCCGAATCTTGAAATTGTGGATAATTCCATATGGAAATGTTAAAAATTGTACAATTTGATATCCACAGGCGGAAAAATTATATATAGTTTATACATAGTGGAAAAAATTATTTATAAATTTTATTTGCTTTAGACAAAAAAAGTATAAAGCAAATGAAAAATATGTATAATATTTCCCACTATATGTATAATTTTTTCGCCTGGGCTGAAGGTGATACATTTTCTCATCATAATTCATAAATCTATTTTATCCTTTTTAAACTGCAAAATAAGAAGTAAATTACGGTTAGTATTATTATTGGTAATATTATTACGTGAAAAAAGTAAGGTCAGAAGAACGGAAAATTCCGTTAACACCTATGGCCACGTCTCACGACCGTGAGATAGGTGGTCCTTATTTTAAAATATTTGAAATATCAGGCTCCCACCCCCCAGTTTCGTGAGGTTACATGACAAGAAGATGCTGGGTCATCTTCAGAGTTTTCTCCGGAGCTTTGAATTTTTCCATGCATTTTATTGGGGGAAACTTGAGCAAAAGTTCCTAAATGAGATAACTTCCTTAAATTGTAATAGAATCTAATTTAGGAGAAGAAGATTTTGACACACTTAAAAAATTAGCCTTGTGTAAAATTTAAAATAATTCGAAAGTTCAAAATAGCGGTGATCACAATTTTCACAAAAATGGGATATTTTTGCATTTTTCGAGAAAATTACTTGAACCTTGGTTAAAAGACCTTTTTTGTATCGAAAAGTAAATAGTGATGTGTGAAACACAAAATTTTGTAAATTTACAAATTAGCGGGTAATATATTTCAGAAAAAATCGCTGTCTACAAAATTACCAAAAAGATAGTTTTTGCGCACTTTTCGATAAAAATTTTTATATTTCGCAATAGAGTAAAGTCTATTAACGAAAAGTAAAGTAGAGAAATGAAATACACACAACTAACAAAAAATGGTGGCTCATACAATTCTTGAAAAAAGCCAAATTTTTGGTATATAACTATTTTTTTCACGATTGTATTATTTGTGCCTCACTGCTATATTCCTACCCGTGCAGAAAGTGTCCTATTTTGCCCCATTTAAAAAGTGGCGCTGTCAAGGTTATGGTGGGAAACAAACAGGGCATTCAGATATGAATGTATGTAATTAATTATAAGCACACCGTCGTTTATCCGATTTGAAAATATAATGAAGTGACTCCCACATATGAATAATTAAAAAATTTTTTTGTGGAGTTTTGTGGAGGTTTGCCTTAAGTCGAGAATTCATAAGAGATACTCTGGTCAACCTAACCTAATTATTAAGATAGTTGATGCTGTCGTTATGAGTATCGATGATATTAATATTTTCATTAAATACTTCTTTATACATATTTTGTGCGCTAAGACATCCCGTGCGGAAAAATTTCGTGGCGCTGTACTGTTTCTGTCTAGTCCGCCCTGAGTCGACACTGGCGCGTCACAGGCTGACTGTTCAGTGACTAGGCTGGGATGCGAGCTGGGATGTAACGCTCGGATCGGTTAGTTTCTAGACAGATTGTCTATTTTTATAAAAAAAAATTATAATTAAATAATATAATTATTCTTTATCATATGAGAGTATAATATATAGATTTGGCAGTTAATTAAACGCATAACAAAAAGTTTTTGTACATAAAAAAAATAATGAGCAATTTTTAAACATTTAAAGTGCTTGATGTGTGAATAAATCATTGAAAATAATAAAGTTTGTATGATTATACTGGCGATTCTTGCTACGAAATAGTTATTGTTTATTGCTTTAAATAATTAATACGTTAGGCTTATTTATCATTTACACAATCAATAAATAATTAAAATCAATTAAATAAATCATTTATATTAAAATTTGATTTTATGGAATATTATAAATATAATACATAGCATTATACACATTATAATAACTATAAATTTCATATAAATTTATTATAACTTTACTACATAATTCAATTGAAAGAAAATATTTTGAAACAGACATAAAAAAATTACTGTTAAAATTTACTTGAGCATTTTTGCAATTATATATTGTAATTTGCTAAATCTTTTATTCGAAAATATTATGTTCTGAATTCACTTCTGCAATTTTTGTTCAAGTCCAAACCGTGATTCTGTCTAGAAACTAGCTCAAATCTGGAGAGTCTTCATATATTCAAATTCATAACGAACTCCTAGATAGCGCCAAGACTGGAACTAGACAACAGAAAGGTTCGAATCAAACACATAGAAAAACTAAAAAGCGCCAGTGTAGCGCCAGGCTAGCACTGCGTGAATAGACAGGCTTGAGAAAAACTGTACTGGTTTAGCATGATTTAAGACTGCCACGACATTTTTTCACACGGGTAACGGATAAAAAAGAAAACAGTAAAAAAAATGTAGTTTTTCTTTATTATTATTATTTTTAAAAGTAGGGCATACCTTAGAAAAACTGAAAAGGCCCTGTCAAGTTTGCCCTAAGTAGGGAAATAATCTGCAAAAGCGTTACACTCCATGTATAGCAGTTTACCCGGCCAGGGCGATGCCGGAAGTAGGGAAAACTGGTCAGTGCATTTCCAGGCCCAGGTTCTGATTTCTGCACGGGTACTGATAAAATTGCTTTACTAACAAATTTTGATCAAATTTCGTAAAAGATTACAAAAAATGCGATTTTTTTCAATTATACTAGCCACCTTTTTGCAATTTTAACAAATTTTGTGTTGTACGCATCACTAGTTGTAGGCGTCCGCATGCAAGTTTTATGGCCAGTGCCAGAGTTTAGGAGATATTTGCGTTTTTCTAAATCAGGGTCAAAATAATTATTTTCGAATCGGAGAGTGGTATGATACTGATAACTATACTGAATAGGGTAAGGAGGGGCAGCGCCGACCAGTTAACAGTCAATGATTTTTTTAAAGTTAATAAGATGTGGAATTGATCTATTTTTTTCCCATTTCGAGTCCTACATTATTGTACATCATAATTCTATAAGTAACAATTATATGAATAAAACAATGATTTAATAATTGAATTATTTCTGACAAGCTGTATTTCGTCGGCTTTGCCCCACACCGGAGGGCAAAGCCAACCGCAGCTTTTTATGAAAATCAAAACATCTGAAGAGTGGAAAACATGATGTTCCGCGTCTGTGGTATTTTATGTATTGGAAAAATTACCTTTAGACATATTCAGCAAGAAGAATAAGTTATTTTTAATAAAAATAGTGATAGCTGTGATATAACCTCTTATTAGTTGACATTCAACTAGAGACGGAGTACGCGCAAAGGTTTCTACCGTACCAGTACAGAACACCCGCTCTACCGACGGATTGAAAATAATAATATATAATAGAGTTTCTTGCATGTAGCCCAGAAGATAAGTGGCTGTTCTACATTACCGATGACTTATCGACCAAACTTATGATACGTTTATAACCTAAGCACGTGTAAACTATTATTTTGGTCGGGCTTGCCCCACTGGTGATGCCTCAATTATTTACGATATTAAATACACATTGGACTTGTATTACGTTCAATTATTATAATGACATAATGTGATATTGTTTTATCTGTCAAAATGTCAAATTTTCATACTGTAAGTATTGCCATTAACGTCGAAAACTTTACATTTCTGCCAGCGAATCTTCCATTCTTTCGTTGTCAAAACTCTTTTCTGCATAATTTTTCTTTTACAACGTCAATTTTCAAGATATCAGTAAGTAACGCTATCTCTATAATAAAACAGATTTATTTAATGCAAAGTAGAATGAAAATTGTTAAATAATAGCGATGTTATAAGCAAAGTTACCTTTGCCCCACCGGTCGGCGCTGCCCCTCCTTACCCTATATTAGCACAATATTCATGTTCCGAAAGTAACCGGAAGTGGTTATATTTCATGTTCGAAAAAAGTATAACACGTGCGCTTATAGCACTCTACACCTTTAGATGCGTTTTTCTCGAAAAGTGATTTTTCGCAGTTCCAACTTCAAAAATGCCCCGGGGACTCATTTTTAAACCTAGAGATTTTGTTTTGGGCCATGAGGGCACTTTAAATATACATATAAGTATATGTCCTAAGATTTTCGAAGTCAATGAGTTCAAATGTTATAAAAAAGTCAAAACTGAAACTGTCGGATCCAATTTGTAAGAATAGTTGTGCTTTTCAAAAAATTCGTCATTTTGTTCATTTTATCAAAAGAACGAAGGGGTTCAAACAAATAAGCTAAATTTTATTTATTGTGTTGCAGTAGAATATGTTCTCAAATAATAAAAAGGAGAAGAATATACAAGTTCAGGGCGTTTCTTTGTTTTCATACTTGGTCTTCTTCGCCTTTTTGACATGCGCAGGCAAGATCCGAAGAAGAGAGTAGGTGAACGAGAAGAAAAGAGAGGGAAGGTGAGTGGGAGAACTTTCCTTTTATTTTCCTTCAATTTCCTTCCTTTCAGGTTTCCATCAGCCTTTCCATTAATATTAAAACGGGAGCGTAGCCTCGCAAGGGCTGTTTAAAAGGGTGGGCCAGGCAGGGGGTGGCCGGGGGTGGTTGGAGCAGAGTAGGCGGGCCAGAGTGTTTGTCTCGTTTTTCATCTTGATCTTCTAGAGTTACCAATTTGAACAGAGTCTTCTCTCCGCCACCTTCTTCCTTTCCTCTCCCTACCCCATTCCAATCCCTACCACCCCCTTTCACCCACCCCCATTCTCAACCTCTCTATCTGTCTTTCTCTTGGCTTGACTGCCAGAGGGGAGCTCGAATAAATTTCAGAACGAACGAGAATGGCAAATTCAAGAAAAAAGTTATCTGAAGTAAAATAAAAAAATAATTTAGAAAAATGATGTGGATGAAAGTAAGGAGATTTTTCGCATTTGAGAAATTCCTTTTTATTTACAAATAAGGGCTTTTATTTTCTTAAATGATTAAAAAGAAAAAGGCTTCAGATTAAAAAAAGGTGAAGATTCTACAACATAAACGACTGATTTTTTAATTATATTTTTTTAGAACTTTTCCCCTATTCAAAATTTTTAATTATTCTTGTCAGTTATTCTCCTTCTTTTGACTTACAGGGAAACTGTTTTAAATTAATAATTTGGGATTTAATTAGAGAGGGATAATTTGAAAGGAATTTTAGAGTTTCGCGGGGAAAATATTAGGACAGAAATTCCGGGTCACTTATCGAAGTGTGACCCTTTCTTGCAACCCTCCGTCGTTGCCCTTCTTCGCGCGTAACAACCCTCAGGGTCGACCAACGGTCAGCGAACCTTTTTAGACTCCAGAAACCGGTTTTTGGCGTCCTGGCCGAATTTTTCTAGCGAATTTTTATCGCGAACCCGTCTGACCGGTCAGCCCTTGTCCAGGTGGTCACTTCCTGGCCACCCGGGTTTAGGTCAATTCTTGCTTCCCCTTGTTCTCTTATTTTCATTCAATGCATTGACGAATCAGTTGTGTCTTTTGATCCTTCGATTAATAAACAGCAGCAGACGGGGTATTCAATAAAAAGTACACTCCAAATATAACAATCTTTCTCGTAGATGCATTATATTTGAAAATATATTGCCCTTAGGAAATATAATTAATTACTTTAAAAAAAATATTGAGGCTTTATAAATCATTTAAAAAAATATGTTTCAAAGAAATATTACATGTTTGCTAGTTTTCTTAATCAAAAAGAATCTTACTTGATTTAATCTGATTTCTTGGGGCTAATTTCTAATTTGCATACTAAAAATTCAATTGAAGGAAGCAAAGATTGAAAATTAGGGTTTAAATAAATTATACAAGGAGTTTACCTCTTCCATGTTTTACATCGACTTTAGAGAATGTGGACAAAGTATGGGAAGGGGGGGGGGGGATTCAGGGGCATGAGGCTGTTTTGTGAGATCTGCTTAAGGAACCATCCGTCTTTGTATCTGCCTTGGATGGAGGGGGAGGCTGTGAAATATAAGCCAGATCTACAGGAAAGATAAATGTATCCTCCCTTGCGAGAAAACCACCTTAGACAACAGTACAGAATCGAAAGTGACGTACTAAATTTGTGATCTAAAAACAACAAAAAACGTACATCATTATTTATTGGCAAAGGAAACTAATTAGTTTAACATTTCCCAAGTTGAAAGAAAAAATTATATTTTGTGGTCCTAAGAAATATAAAAATGGTATTCAAATGTGCTTTTAAATACATTTCTGGATATCACCCTTTTTCTATCGCCAATTCCTAAAAATTGATATTTCGTAATAATCGCTTCTCACAATCTAACATTAAAAATATAGGTACGAAAATTATAAAATACTGAGACCTGAAATTTTGCAACAGAAAAGAATTTAAATGAAATAGAAAAAGAATGATCTCTATAAACATATACCATCTTTCAAGAAAAATATGATTTCAAAGAGAAGATTGTCACAGCGGGCACGAAAGATTAAACAATCAAAATTTTGTTTACGATTTATAATTTTTAATAAAAATTCTCTATTGAAATTTCATTCATATACTTGTACTTAAAAGCTGTTAAATTTTAAAGAAATTTTTAACAGGATAGGGCTATGCAATTTTTTTTATAATTCGTCTAACTATGTGAATATTTATTGTCCTAAAATCTTTTGTCTGGCGATTTTATTTATTTTTTTTTAAATTTGAAACTTTTGGCGGATAAAAGGAAATGATGAAGGGAAACTTTGAGAAAGGAAAATTGTTTATATCACTTTTCTTATTAAACATGACCAGTTACAATGAAAAATATTTTTTTTTTCATTAGGATAGTGTAAATAATAAGGGTGGCTTCTGGTAAAACTGCATTGTTAATACCTTTTTCTATAATTTTTCGTTTAAAAAATTCCTAGCCGCGGAGACTCCACAAAATTTGTATATAGTCTGTTCTCTTAAATAAACTGAATGCTGTAGAATTGGCTATTCACGTTTTTAGAAAATCCTATATTTGGCTGTTTCTGAAATCTTGTATCAAACTAACCGAGAATGCTAAAGGTTTCTAATAGGGCTGAAAATGGAGCCTGATGCATGTACCTTATGACCTTATGTTTTCGAAAATGAGTAAAATGACCTTAAGTTTTTTTTACGTTTTTACACATGCGCAATATGATTTGTTCATTTTTATGTGATATTGAACATTAAATCTTGAATTTCTCCGAAAATATTGATGCTGCGAAAAAAGGGAGGTTATTTTCAGAATCAGCGCTTCAAAATACATAAAGAAATACGACACAGATCGAAAAAACATTAATTTTATAGATAAAATTTTGGGAAATTAAAAAAAAGAATTGGTGACACTGGGTAACAAGATTTCCTTTATCATCAATTGATGGGACATTGTAGTATATGTTTTTTCGTAGAATACGAACCTGTAGGTGAAAATGTTGTATCAGTTTCAGAATCAGCGCCTCAAAATAAATGAATGAATCCCATAAAAATTAAACATAGACGAATTTTATAAAATTTTGTTACGTAGTGATATTGAGCATTGAATTTTAATGCAGCAGAACTCAGGTATGGATAATTGATACTCGTTTCAAAATTTCACAATTGCGAAATTAATTTGCATAATACTGTAATTTTGCAGAGGTGAAATCATAATAAGTCAAAGACAGAAATAGCATTATGAATTAAAATATCTGTTAAATTATAGCATGATATTCAATTTATATGATCAACAAAATATACCAAAATAACGAAGGCTGCATTTTTAATAATAATTCTTCGTAGTAGAATCACTACGCACCATCTTTCTTGATGATAATTCGCCTATTTTATGCAAAAATAGCGAAATGTGAAAATTTTGAATAATATATCCACCTTCTACTTTAGATTGTGTGAGTAAGATTTGTGAATTTTTCTCGGGACGTTATTTTATGTATAATATTTAAATCAGAACTTATTAGCTCAAACAAAATTTTTTTTCGTTTACGAATTTTAATTTTTTTTGATGAACACCAAAACCAGTTATGGTCTTTTTTAAATGCAATCATTTATAAAAAGTATTTCAAATAAAGGCTCGAACAATTTGTTCCGAGTTTTAGATTTCTCTAAGAAGGAAAACAATTTTTGCTAATTTCAAGTCAGCCTGAAATGCCACCCTTGAATCTTTTTGTCAACAGAGACTGAATTGAATGATTGAAAATATATTAAACTAATCAGCATGACTAAGAATGTAGTAAAATAGAAGTTATGAAAGAAGAAGTATAATTTAAAAGTATAAAATGTTTTACTTTGTTGGACCACCCCGATTGTTGCACATGTAGTCTGGCATCTGTCGGTTATATAGCATTGCGTATTCCCATTTCTTATTATGCAATCGGCGTCTTTTGTGCTGGAAACAAGACTTTAGCTAAGGGTTCTGCAATCGGTGGATTTCATCTGACTCGTTCATTTTGGTCAAGACGTCTTTGGAAGGCCTCATAGATTTCTCGGGCTGCCCTCTTTCAGGGGCCTCTGCCTATAGTAGGAGCTGGATAAGCATCGCTTTGCATACGATCGCCATTTTGCTGGGCATAATTTAAATTTCGTTCCATTGTTTTGTCGCTCTTCTTACCCCATTCCCGAAAGGGAGCGCCTCCCGGTGCCTCCCTCGTACCACCCTCCTTGCTCAACCCTTCATACACCCCCGTCGCGCGGCCATTTGCATGAAATTAGAATCAGAATTTTCTTGCTGGAAAATTGGCCTGGCCCACCATCGTCTACTATGCCGTTTCTCCCCCTACAGTTTCTCCGACGCCACCGCCTCCTTTCCTTTCTGCCCAGCGGCTGCCTGCCGACGGTGTGACTACCAAAATTTTAATTAATTCGAAACAAAAACCCCTCCTCTCTATACTATGCCAGTCGAGCGAGGCTCTGAAACAATGGAGCTTACAGATTTGCTTCCAGCAGACATTAGATTCTGGCTTGGAACAGATCAACTTTATATATACACGTATTATATCATGCTACCCTCTTAAACCGGGGTAGGTCATTTGTAGAAAATTATTTTCGTGACAGCAATTTACAACGGCATTTTTAATTTTTAATTATTTCATTATCTGAAGGGTAGCAGTACAAAACTAGATAACCATGAACATGAGAATTTTTCAGACGAGCGAAAAAGCATTCTGTAAAATCGAAATCACTATCTAAAGATGAAACAAAAGTACAATCCCAAGCTCAAGTGTTGCTCAATTGAGGCGACAAAAGTTTGATTAAAAAATGATCTACTGGTTCAAGAAAATGCATGTGGAAATAAAAACAAGCTCCCCATACATAAGTATCTGAACACGGACAAACGAAGTTAAATGTAAAAAAGTTAGCCAATTTCGAGAAAATCGACCGAGAATCTTAAGATTAAAATTGCAAAAATAAAAACATACTTCTGATATATGGGAATGGTAAAGTAGAATCACAAATTTTTTATCCATAAGAATTATTCTGTACTGCGAAATTTTTTTGCTAAAAATCCTAAAAATATTAGAAGAAAAAATATTTTTTTACATTCTCATTCTAATGAGAAGGTATTGGTTTTATGTAAAAT
>CAKNYM010051597.1:148361-197106 GCA_932195095.1 Andricus curvator | reverse complement strand
GTTTTATTCGTGAAAATAACATTGACAGTAAAAAAAATCAAATTTTTGAAAAAACAATGCAAGGTACGAAAACATATAAATGAACAAAAATTGTGCATTCAAAAAAGACTTACACACCCGTAATCAATTTTTGTGGTAAGAATATATTCAAAATGAAAAATTTAACTTTTTTGATAAACGGCACAAGCTAAAATAAAATGTTAACTAATAAAATTTGTCGCCTGAATTATATCATTACTTTTCATTTGAAATCAAATACAAATTTAGTAATTTGTATATGAAGAACATATAATACGAAGCACAAAGTGCGCGCTCAGTGTATTTACCAAATCGCACCCCGCGCCGTAAGTGCGCTCAAACTTTTTTGTTTCTATCATACGGTTCAAATGATTTTCAAATCAAATATCGAGCGCGTAGCGCGAGTGTCTGGATGAGAATGTGTTCCTTAAGGTCGATAGAACCTTGAGTAAATAAAGTTCCTTTTCAGTCTAGAATAAAAATAAATTTAACAATCACTTAATATGTAGAGGTTTTGATAATTTTATAATATTTGCAAACAAACTTTTTCTTTTCATCGATGTCGAACACGAAGTTTAAAAATCTAGAGGAGCCTAGCGTAAAGCGCGATGCAAATACGCCCGAGCGCGTAGCGCGAGGTGAACACATAATCGAGCGCGAAGCGCGAGATAAACATATGATCGAGCGCGAAGCGCGAGATTCAACAGTCGCGCGCCCCAGGCGCGCTCAAACTTGCGAGCGAAGCGCGCCATGAGAATGTGCCCGCGAAGCGGGCAGATTTTTTTATATTAAATGATAATGATTTCAAGAAATATCAATACTAAGAAATATTATTACTACGTTAAAATTTTAAACAAAATTTAATTAAACTTTTATTGAAAATTTAAGAAAATTATTGTCTCAAAAAACGAGATTCAAGAGAAATCCTTTTATTGCAATGCTTATTTGATTTTTTAAGAATTTTCTATGCAATAAATCCATTTTCGATGAAAATGTTGGTTATCTACTTCTGTGCTGCCACCCTTAATTTATTTAATAATTTGATATCATTTTTAGAAGAAAAAGAAGCTTAGACAGTTTTTTTTTTAATGAAAGCTTAGAAGGTATTTGAATCGATATTTGATGACTAAAGGCTGTTATCCATTTTGGCAATCTCATTGTATTTCAGTTTTTTCTTCTGCAATATTCTTCGCAAAATCAACTCGTTTTTTATTTTATTAGTAAGTAAAATAATTGTAAGCGTTTTTATATTTAAAGGGCCTAGCTTGAACACTTATCTGAAAGAATTGTCAATTTTTACTTTTGTCTTCAAGCCAAATAAAAAAATCGGATATTCATCATTTTTTGTATTGGAAAAAAGATTTCGTTTTTAATACTTTGTAGGTAAAACTTTGTTCAATTGCAATTTAGGCCTTCGAAAAAATGGAAGCTTCTGTTTTTAAAATTCCATATCGCTATATTTTATTTTAAATACTTTGCAGATAAGATATCAATAATGGAAAGAAATTATTATTGTTTCTGTAGAAGAAGGTAGATTATATTACTTAGAGCGGAAATGTATTGATACTCCCATATTAATGTTTGATTCGGCTTGAAATCGGTATGAAATTTACCATTTGAAAAAAGACTGTAAAGAAATAATACTTAAAATTGTGACACCTGAAAATTGTTTTGTAATAAATTTAATAAAAATGGTCTCGATTGAAGTAAAATTGGTCCAAATTTAAATTCTGATTACCTGCACTTCAGAAATGAGTCTTAAATTCAGACTACTTAAAAGCAGATGACTTTTGCTCAAATGGAGATAATATTAAAGTTAATTTGAACCATTGCAAAGTGTAAACATTTTAAGTTTACATTTTCACTGTGAAGATGAGTGGCCAAAAAAATTTTTTTTGTCCTTGTCTCATCCCCCTTTTTTCATATTATTTGGTGTAAAAATAATTTTGAAATTTTTCCTAAATAAAGAAATGTCTAATCCATGGTCCAAGGCCGTTAAAGGCTAAAAAGTGCTAATTATTTTTTTGTATGTAAAAATGACAAATGAATTACATAAATGCAATAATTATGACGATAAAATAATGGATATTTTGGTTCTTTCACAGTTCTACATAATTTCTCATGGAAAAAGTTCTATGGTTACTTCAGAAATATTATACTTAAATATTTGATAGTTTTTTTTTTCACATTTAAGGGTCACATTCTAAATAAAATTAGTGTAAGATTATTTGTAGTCTTCTCTACCAGCATTTTATTGACATAATTAATGCTTTTACGTAATTCATTTTTCATTTTCACAACAAAATAATAATGAACACTTTTTAGTATTTGAAGGCTTTGGCCCACGGGTTTAACATTTTTTTTATTATAAAAAATATCAAAATTATTTGTTAACCAAATTTATTTATTTATTACGAACTTTCAGTATACGTAAAGCATGTCAATACTTAATAGACTTCCGATTATTTGAAGAGACTTGAGTGGATCTTCAAATAAATCATGAAACTTCAGTTGATTTTACATTTTTTTTAGAACTTCAATGCATCGCAATTATGTCTTCCAGAAATTTAAAAAGAAATATAAAGGGTCTCTAAATTAAGTTAGACATACTGCATTAGACAGTAAAAAGGATACTTAATATTTGTGCATCTTAAAATTGGTTTGACCTTAAATTTATAAGCGAACTGAAATTAAACAATTTATCTCAATTCAAGTACATTTCACTTAAGTTTTAGAAAAATGCATAAATGCTGAAATTTATGTATTGACCTAAAAGAAAGACAACTTTTCTTCAACTGGCTTGAGCCTTCTTCAAGCAACTTCTAAGAGACTTTCTGAGATTTAAGTGAACTCCGCACGGCTTGACGGAATTTGAAGTATATTTAAAAGATTGCAGTAGATACGAAGTAGTTTTAAAGAATTTCAGTGGAATTTATGATTAGAAACTTTAATCTGCTGTATTTTCGATGACAAAGGATTAAAGATATAGACAGAGAAGAATTATCTATTTTACTGGGTTAAAAATACAACATTTTTGACAATTTAAAATGGCTCGCGCTGATAATTTGATACCAGTTATTACAAACAGTACAGTTTCTGGTATCAAATTCTGATAAAAAATGTAAATAATAAAAACATAACTTTTGTTAAAAATTAGAATGTTTGGAAAGTGATCCTCAGATTTTGAAAAAAAAAAAGTTTGTGAATTTACTGGTTTATGACTTCTTGAACAGCTGTAAAGTCTAAGAAATTTGATGTTTGAGGAATTTATAGATATCTTTTCCAGTAAGAAGTGAATGCTTGTCATAGATAATTCAAAATTGAAAAAAAAAAAATTTCATAACAATTAACCAAATCTCAAAAATGTAATTTTTGCTCATTTTCAAGAAATTGTAACCCAGACAAAAGTTGTATTTTCAAATTTTTATTTTTATTAACACTCAAGGCAATTTTTTGTAAATTCTCCAAATGAAAATTTGTTTACCTTGCTGCGACGCCGTAGGAGAGGGCTCTCCAGAAGGCAGCCATTGACTGCAAAGACTGCCAATGGCAGTCACGAGACTAGGTCAAACAGGCCCTCATAAATTTTCGTCGAACTTGTCCTTCGACACGTCCCTAATCCTTCACGGTAAATTACAGTTTGAAATGAAAAAATGAAATGTATTGTGAATTCAAGTAGAAAAAAATCAGACCCTTTGGTGTGAACAATGAGCCGCAACGAGCCGTGACCGTAACGACCGTAACCCTTTTCACGATTCCTGGAAAGCGAAGAAAAAAATGACAGAAAAACTTGGTGGCAGTCATACACTTGTCGTTTCAGTCAGCACCTGCTGAAAGTGGTGAGCCCTGCCGTATGACCATTCTTGATTTCAAAAACTCGTTAGAGTTTTTTACTTGTAATAATATTTTGCAATTTTTCAGCACTACCTATTCTCGATTTTCAAAATTTGTGTATTTTCGACCCACCCTATTTCTTTATGTAAATTAAAATAAAAGTAATAAGACGACGAAGTAGGAGAAGAGAATATAGAAAAAGAAAATGATGATGATGAAGAGAAAGGAAATAGATAAAAAAGTATTAGAAAAGGTAGAAAAGAAAAAAGAAGAAGAAGATGTAGATGTAGAAGAACATGAGGAACAAGAAGGCAATGCATGAGGAAGTATTATACATATATTGTACAAGAGTATATGTGTATGCAACGTGAGAGAGAAAATAAGTGACAGCCTGAGAGAACACATCCTTGGACAGTAGAAGAACAAAAGGAGAAATAAAGACGAAGACTAGAGGATGTTAGCCAAAACGTGATGATTGATACAGTATACATTGGAAAATGAAGAAGTCAGAATAAAAAGAATGAACAATTGGATCAAACCAACCCTCGCGTTATTGACTCAGAATAAATTGGTTTGGAGGTGTCCTATAATTCCTTTGATGAAAGTCCCATTATCTCATAAAATTCAAAACCCTGTCTATTTTGGGCTCTGAGGTGTTTATGCCGTTGTGCATAAGTCACTGCGTATCGAGGATATACAATCGCAGGGTGGAGTGAATGTGCCTACTGCCTAGCGTTTAGAGTTTATGGTGTGCGGTTGTACAACCATCTCAGTGAGACGGCGCGCGCGCCACTAGATTCTCAGCTCTGCACAGCGCCGCGGTTGAAACAATGGACCGAAATAAATAGCCCGCCTTTTGTCTTTTGTTTCTTGGCCCCATTGTTACGCCGGAGATAAGAAAACAAGAGACTCTGTCGCTGTTTACGAGCTGCGGCTCCCTCCGTCTCCTTTTCTCTCCGCTACTCGGAGGACCAGAGTGCAGACGAGAGATGCGGCTTTTTGCATCGTCAGGCGCACTCGGTCCTCATCAGTCCTCATCCTTCTTCACTCTCATCTCGTTCTTCTCCTCATTTTCCTTCCTAGCTTCCTTCCTACCTACCTTTCTTCGTTCCTTTCTATTTGGCTCAGCACAGTCCTAACTCTGTATCTTCATATCTAAATTTAGGTTCTTACGTGATTTTGAGGACGCAATTATTTCTGGGATGGTCAGATGAATCTTGAATTAAGTCTTAAAGATTCAAGTCACTGCGAGTAGAAAGAAGATGCTGAATTAGGAAAAAGTGGCAAGAATAACGGACCTGTTCTTGAACAGAGCCAAGAAGGTGTCGTTTCAGGAAAATAGCACCTATTCAAGAATGAACTTTTGTTACCAGAATTTAAGTTGGTAGAACTGTCTGTATTGAGAAAAATGAATTTCAAAATGATTTTATCCTTCTCAATTATGTCGCGCAAAATGCACTTGATACGGAAGATAATTAGATAATTATTTAACAACATAGTTCAGAAAGAGAAAATAATTTTTTAAAAGTTATTCCTTCAAATTTATCCTTATGCGTTTTATTGTATAAATAAATAAACTAGAAAAATAAGACTGTTTGAGGATGTTATTTTTTATCGAAGAAGAAGTTTGAGATTGAAGCTAGTTGTTACAAATTGTATGAAAAATACTTGGAAAAGAAGCTCCATGGCCAAAGTAATTAAAAAAAATAATACACGTGACAAATAATTTCCAAATATTAAAAATTACTATTGATATAAACATTTTAATAAACAAATAGGACATTTTTCATCTTTTTCGTAGATATTTATTGCATTTGTCATCAATCCAGTTCCAAATATGTTTTACATTAATTATTAATTACTAGAGTGGTCAAAAATCGTACCTGTTAAAATTTTTCTCTGGAATAGAGGGCATGCCACACAACCCACCATTTTCTGAGGTTTCCGGAAAAAAATTTCCTCCATATTTGATCCAAATTGGTTAATATGCAGAAGAGTATTATAAATTGTCGGGGAGTCTCCAAAGAATAATTTCCGCTGAATTACTTTCAATTTTGACGCCCCCTACCTTCCCTTATGAAGCCCCAAAAGTGCCTAAAAAACTGAATTTCACAATTTTGCGAACAATTTAGGCATATGAGCCCTGTTCTTTTCTTTTTTGCCATACATTATTTTTATTCGACCAGTGAAATGTTTTGAAGCATTTTTCAACTGATTTTCAATAAATTCAATAATTTCCTGATTTGGACCACTATGCGACGACATGAGAATGACAATAGGGCAAGGACAAATTTTCTGAAATTCTGTTTTTAACGATTTCATGTAGGGGCCATCTCATCATTTAATAGAAAAACATCCATGAAACAAAGTTTATTAACAATTTTTGATATTACTGCTACCTCGAAAATAATTCAAAAATTTAGAATTGTATGAGTTTTTGCATTATTTACTAATACACTCTTAGATTTGGAGATCTACTTTTCTATATTAATGCGGAAGTAAACATATGTAGAACCTTTAGTCAAGTGTTTCAATCTTCTAAATTGTCGTCAATAAAGTATAAAGTTAAGTCAGTGGAAAATACTTAAGAAAATTGTATAACCTCGTTTCATTACAATTTATTAGCGCTTACTAGGATCGCAATCGTTCCTCAAAATATTTAGATTATTTTAGTTCACTTGTGGAAAAATCTAGAAAAATGCAGTAAAGTAGTAAAAAAAAAATTACACTAAATTGCACTATTTACTTAAATAATCCTAAGAGTGCAGAATTTGCTGTTCAAAATGAACTTCAGAAATATTAAAAATATTTAATAATTAAAAATATGTATAAAAGTAATTAAAAGAAAATCGTAAGCAATTAAGCTTTTCATGTAAATTTTTTCTACCAGATTGCTTGATAATTTAGGTATCTCGGGTAGTAAGAAACTGAATTGGATTTGATCAGGAATAGAATTATTTTTTTTAAAAAATTACGTAACATATGAGGGTGGGGGGGGGAACCATTAGTTAGGAGTTGTTGCATAGTGGAGGGGATTGATACAAAAATGGGCAAAAAATGCGTTACGTAATTTATGAGTGACCTCTAATCTAGGGCACTATTTATTATCGATACATATTATGAATACGTAAAAATCATTTCTCCTTTCACTCGAAAAATGGATTTTTAAAATTATGAGGATGTCAACTGGATAAGGACTATTCGGTTTTGCTACCCTCAAACACAGAAAGTTACGAAATTTTTTTTCATTTACCTGAAACATTGTAAATAATAGCCACATATTTATATAATTTTGACTGCATTTTCTATCATGTTGTATAGAAATAATTTTATTTTTTGTCCTTATCCAGTTTCCATTTTCATAATTTCATAAAATCTAAAGTTCCAGTGCGAATATTTTTTCAAATTTTTGTATATCAAAGAATTTTTAAATTGCACATATTTAACAGACCATAAAAGTCCTCATTATATTTTCGTTATTTTGTAAAAATATACGCAGTTTTAAACCTTGTGAAATGGAAAACTTGATAAGGACTACTTGTGTTTTTTCCCTTTCCCACACGGAAGACTTTTTTACTAATGTTTTCATATCTTCGATGTAGAATTCTTCGCTGTCACATGCTTCTATAATTTCATCAAAATTTTATACTTGAAAACCTTTCGCAGAAAACTGGTTCATTCTGTATAACATTATTTTTAGTCCTTTTCTAGTTGTCATTCTGATGTCTTCAAATATTTTCAAAAGAGGAACTTTCTTATTTGACAAGAGAAGTGTAAAAATGGCATATCTCGTGTATTACTTCTACCCCCATTTTGCAACATATAATTAAATGTTACTACGAAATTACCCATGTTTGGAAACAGAAATTTTTTGATTTAAAAAAGTCGCATTGAAGAAAATATATCAGAATTTTCAATAGTGTACAATGCGGGTGTGGGTACCGGGAGCCTTGTTCAAATGAAACTTTTTTGATAATTAACAACAAATCATTCTCTGTTGAAAACGTTTGGCTTCGGACTTTGGATATTTTTTATGATTGATTAAGTTTATGATATGGAAAAGAGGTTCAGTAAGGGTGATAGTATAGACCTTTTCTCTTGAAATAAAACAATCTTCCATTGAAAATTGTTTGGTACCGCAAATTATTTACATATTCTTTTCCTGGAATTCTCCACTTTAGCCGATAAAAAAAAAGTTCTAGCAGATTTAGATTAATGTCACTTTTTTCGATTATTTTCTGTCACAAATTTCTTATTTCAGAATTATCCTATTTAGAAATAGTTTTTCACGTTTTGTGAGTGGAAAAGAAGTGGTTTCTCGAAAGACTTACACAGGATGAACTTCTAGAATTAAAGAAGGGGAGATAGGGGGAAGATGAGAGAGATGATGCTTTCAAAATTCTTGTTTTATTATGGAAAATATTTTGCTTGTTAAAATATTGCTCTCGAAATTAGTTTATTATTGAAAAAGTTTTCAAATAGAAAAATAGTAAAAAGTATTAACTGTTCATTTATTAACGAAATATCCAACTAAATAAATAAAAACATGTATTGACGCAAAAATATTAACTGTCAGAGATGTATAACATCTGAAAATTAGTATTTTCTATTAGAAATAGTAAATTCCAGATATAAAATTCGATTTTTATTATTCTTCTCTCAATATGGTACATATCTGTCAAAATAAATTTGAAAATAATTGGATGACTACCACGAGTGGAGAACTTATCGAATTAGAATGTTCCAATAAAACTATCTGTCTTCGAATTATAAAACTGAATACTTATTACTGGCAGAAGATCATATTTCCACAAAGCTGCGTTCGACCCTATATGTATTTTCTATGGGGGATTGGAGTAAATCCTCTAGGGCCTAGTGAAAAATGATATCTTGTCAAGAATTTCTAAAATATATTCATTATTGTCATGCAACTCTTTCCTGTTTAAAATAAATGTAGTCTTTTTTAAAAGAATTTGTTTAGACCAAGAGTGACTAATTATGCGGTCCTCATTTATAATCCCTTTCGTTTATCAATCTGCCCCCATAGACCTAAATTCTCAAGAAAAATTTTTGTTTGGGAGACTTCGGCCCATAAAATACACGAAAAACGTTTATATGTATGGGAATGGAGAATTGAATATTATTTGAATAATTAAAACGAGGATTCGGATAAAAGTAAATTACAAAATATTTTTCTGTTCATTAACTTTTAGCAAAAACAATAAGACCAACCTGCTTTACCTACTGTTATCAGTAAGAATAAATAAGTATAATAATTTCCATCAAATTTTTAAGTCACCCCCACAAAGACAACATCCAAAGATCATATTTTCATCTTACATTTCTTTCTTTAACATTTACTAAAAATTACACAAAATGTTTCACCCTCTCAGTATTTACAGAATGTATTTCATTAATCAATTTATCAATATACCCCCTTGAAAATAGATTTCAAAGCAAAAAATTTTCGCAAAATATAAAGCATAACTACAAAGCTTTTTCGATATCCCGTTATAGGATTCGACCTAGTGAGTGGCTGCCGGCTGAAGATATCCTGATACACCAATGTTCAGATATTCACACGAATGGACACGGGGAAAGACGCGCGTACAAACGTGCAACACATTGCATTCACCCCTTGACTGGACAGCGGGCAGCGGCCCGGTGACCGGGGGAGCCTAATTTCGAAAACGGTAAACTGGTTTGTCCAGTTTCTCCTTTATTCATTCCTTAGTCTGTTCCTTCCTCCTATGAAGTGGTTACCTCGACTAGGTTTAAAACAGGGTGGGGGGAGGCAAAGAGAAACACAGAAAGAGAGAAAGAGTGAGTGAAAGAGAGAAAGTAAAGGACGAGAAATCGAAGGGAGTCGAGCGGTCATTTTTCGACTGGGCCCAGTCAGTGCCCACTGGGCCCACGAATAAGAACACTCGTTAAATATTTTTAGTTTCGTGTCCTTATTGTGAGAAAATAATCGTGTGATCTTTTATCGCGAGTTTCTATTTTCTTCGCAAAAAAATTTGAGGTCCAGAAACGAAAAGAAGATTTGGAGAAAAAGGGCAGACCACCTTTGGAGTTTGAACTTGAGGGATCAGTTTGCCATGAAAATTAACTATCTATCAAATTGTGAGAAAAGACACATTCTTCGGAATTTTTTCTTTGAAATCAGTCGAAAAATTGGTAGAAGTATTAATTTGGGGAATTAGTAATGTTTAAAAAAATTCCTTAAAAGTTTCTCTACCTTTGAAGAGAAGAATGATACTCCCTATTGTAAAAATTAGTATTAATTCAAATTTTTGGTCAGTCTCATAGTGTATTTCATTCTAGACCATTTTTATTTTATCTGCAAAATAAAATAATTTGAAATAATGTATAAATTTTGTATTAGTAATTAACATTTGAATTGAAGAATAAAACTGCGTTTATTTTTGATTAATTGGATCAAGGGGCGACATAAAGGAAAGGAATGGCTCGTGAGGTATTGGATTCTTCGTCGTTGAGCTCGCTCTTCGCAGCGGGTCTCGCGTGTAATTCAAATTCGGTTAATTCCGGTGATTTTTCAAAGTTTCATTAGACACCCGAGAGAGAAGACGCGGGTGAAGTATAGGGCCATACTTTACTCTGCGGTCTGAAGGCGTCTTAGGCAACGGCAACTGAATTCTCCAGGACCAACGAAGGAGTGGTTCTGGCTCTGAGGGGTGTATGGTGTCTGCCAAGTCACTATAGCTGGGGGCGGCAGAGACCGAGAAGATTCGAAATTGAAGCTTCCCGATGTAGATTAGACGAATTTATATCCCTCTTCGTGAGACAAAAGATCGAGAAACCTCCCCCAAAATAAGACTGGTTTTTTCTTTTGTTCTATTCAAAAACCCCGGCCCTCAAAATAGATACAAAATCAACGTCTTGATTAATATAATTCTATCCACAATCATTTGCAAAAAAAAATTTGATGAGACTCATTAAGAAATTGAATTAAATGGAAAGATATTAAAGAAACTTTGTGTACTGGGAATTTAAATTTCGCGCCGGAATTATCAGAACCGTGACGTCACTATTCAGATATATAACCTCTGGAATCGAATAGATAAATGATTTTGCTTCTTCGGTACCAAAGAAACTTTTGCTTTATTTCATATTTAAACAAAACAGACAACGTTGTTATTACATAAAATACTTGTTCCACTGTAGAGGTTAGATTATCAAATAATGAAATCATGAGTCTGTCATAATTTTGGCGCGAAATTTAAATTACACGATATCAGTAGTTCACTTAAAAAAATTGGAGCCGTGTTCAGCCTCTACTTGAATAAAAATATATTTGTTTTTCACAAAATTAAAAATATTTTTCAAATAAATTTTTTCAAATGATTAAAAAAAATCATATTTTGTCTAATTTCTTTAATTCATAGATTGGTTAATTGATTTTAATAAAATGTGTGTAAAGAGTTTTAAAAAGTACATTTATAAGAATGAATTAATTATAGGTTTGAAATGAATCTGAAAATTATATGAATTATCTCTCTTCGAGCCTCATAAAAAATTGAAATGAGTTATCGTGTCCCCAACGACCATGATAATAACATGGAAGAATCCAGCGTGATTGCGACACGCATGAAGTAATCACCGTCCTGAAGGCAGTTACAAAGTCTCAACCTCTCTTCTTCCATGCGTGATGACAGGGCAGGACAGGGTGGCCATTTTCTGTTCCAAAGAATGAGTTTTGCCTGCCTTGATAGTAGGCCACGCGTGTCCACATGTCGCGACATCTGGCCACCCTCATGAAAGATTTTTTTTCTATTTTTTGGATTTTTCATCGAAGCCCTTAAGTAAGAGGGTCGAAGAAGGCGAGTCCTCAGCCATCACGTGTCTAGTCTCCCACAAACGACGTAAATAAGTCATGATAGAAATGCTCGACAATTTTCTGAGGGGGTGGAACCTTATATTCCTCGTATCGAGCTAGAACCACCCCTTTTCAACGTTCTTATAATGGCGAGGCTATCGATTTTAATAGTACACCTTCCGTTTTGGTTTCAATATCACAGCTAGTAAAGAGAAAATTCAATAAATTATTTAAAGAGTGAAGAATATAAATAACTTATTTCATAAAAAATCATTAAAAATTATTATCAATAATTTATTTTTAAATTATATATAAGTAGTTGATAAAATAATAAGATTTTTAAAGATCCGTGAGACTAAATAATTATTAACAATGGCCAATGTTCAACAAAAAAATATATTTACGAACCGGCAGTGGTAATTCGTTCTAAATAATAGTATTAATATTAAATTATTATTGGTATTAAAATAATAAACATGTTGAATAACAAAATGGCTTTCAATTCACTGTTGTATATTTGTAGCAATAATTAATAATTTCAATGCAAGAGCATTCAAATGAAAAACTAACAGTGATTTGATTTTTCCGCCATTTAAGTTAAACAGACTAAATTAAAGAACAGACCTGATAACTTATTTATTTTCGTGTTATCAAATTTGGACTTTTTCAAAAGTGGGGTTATTTTCTATTAAATAAAAGCTTTCATATTTCGTAATTTTCTAATACAAACAATTTTGGTGCATCAAAAAAATCTGTTCTGTGTGTACCACAGTGTGGTCTATAGACCACGTTACTCACAAAAGATTTTAATTGAAGATATTACTTAAGAATATTGTTAATTTAGAAAAGAAGATAACTTCAAAATCAGAAAGACTTGAAATTTGTAATTCTTTTAATTCCAGTGCCTTTGAATTTGAAAGCATTCTCATGTATAAGATTATTTTTAATTTTTAAAATATTACAATGTAGATCAGTAATTTAAATGTTTCAGATCAAAGATTTACAAAATCCGAAGGCTTGGTAATCGAACGATCATAAAATTAGAAAATGTGAAGCTTTTATATTTCGTCATTTTCAAATTGAAAGAATTTCGGTGCATCAAAGGAATTTTAAAGATTTACGAACCGGCATTGATAATCGTTGTAAATATTAGTATTAATAATCAATTATTATTAGTCTGTATCAAATTAATAAGCATAGTGAATAATAAAATACCTCACAAAACAGTATTATGTGTACTTGTAGCAATAATCTATAATTTCAATTAAAGAAAATTCAAATTTAGAAAGTATTGATTTGATTTGTATGCTGTTTAAGTATATTCTGAGTTCGATAGACAGACAAAGTTAAAAGACAGACCTGATTAGTTTTTGTGTTTTGTTCTTAAACTTGGAAATTTTCAAAAGTAAGGTTATTTTCTATTAAATGTAGAGCTTTTATATTCCGTAATTCTCAAATTAAAAGAATTTGGGTGCATCAAAGAAATTTGTAAGATTTACGAACCAGCAGTGATAAATCGTTATAAATATTAGTATTGATATTCAATTATTATTAGTATGTAGTGAAATGGTAATCGTATTGAATAATAGAATACATCACAAAAGAGTGTTATGTGTATTTGTAGTGTATAATGTATGACTTTAATTAAAGAAAATTCAAATTTAGAGAGATGGATTTGATTTGTATGCTATTTAAGTAGATGCTGAGTTCAACAGACAGACAAAGTTAAAAGACAGACCTGACTAGTTCTTTGTTGTGTTTTTGAAACTAGACATTTTTAAAAGTGAGGTTATTCTCTATTAAATGCAAGCTTTTATATTTCGTAATTTATAAATTAAAAAAAAATTGGGTGTGCCAAAAACTTTTTTCGCTGAGTACTATAATCGCAAAAATTGAACTTCAAAATCGGAAAGCTTTGAAATTTTTTATTTCTTTTAATTGCAAAGACTTTGAATATAAAAGCATTATCATATATAAAATTCTTTTTAATTTAAAAAATATTACAATGTAGATCTGGAGTTTTCTTTTAGTTCAAAGATTTACAAAATTATGAGGCTTTGCAATTCGTTGGAAATAAAATTAAATCATGTAAATTTAGAATACTTCAAGCTTGCTAGAACTCATGAGCTAGATTTTTTTTTAAATTGATGGTAAGTTATTTCAGACTCCTTTCAATTTCATACCGTACATTATTGCAGTTCGAAAAGTCCAAAATTACAAGAAATCTCGTATTTTTTAACTGTCGAGTTGAATTTAGCAATTTTAAAACTTTATAAAAAACATAGTTTTAAATCGAAAATTTTCAAATCCAACTTTTAAAGTCTTGGGCACGCGGGTAGGCTCTCGCGCTTCGCGCTCTTTTTCGTACATTTGATGCATGCATTTCAACAACATTTTTTCAAACATCAAAACTATCGTAACTTAAATCGAAAACTGTGACTTTAACCCCTGAGGAACTACAGTCATAAATTGGAACTGAAATTGTTTTTCATTTTGTTTTTAAAGAAGGTCCTCAAAGCACCTGCGGCTTTGACGAGACGGTTCTCTTTAAAAAGTAAAACGATGTAGACACACTTGAATAGCATACAAGAAGTAGGTATGCTTTGCAATATAATATTGATGAAAAATAACAAATTTCTTTCAAATTTACTAAATAGAGGCATTAAGCCATAGGCTCAGAAGCCTTTCAAACTTCAGTTCTAAGCCAACTCTAATGTGATTAATTAATCTAGAACCTTTTCAGTTTGTATCTAATTGAAAAATTTCATGAAGATAATTGGTAAATCTTATTAAAATCTACTAAAAAAGCGATCTAAACTTATGGATCTCTTAAAAACAAAAATTGCATATTTTTGAAAATGATCTAACTTTTTGAATTTTGGCCCAATGGAAAATATTAATCAGAATAGTTTCGAAATATGTTCTATATCTATTAAAAATTTAGATTGATATTTCTTAATCTACCGACAAAAAAAAATTTTGTCTATTTTTTGACAATTTTCAAAATGTTGAAAAGCATGTAACTTCTTTTAATTTATATCGTAATTAAAAATGGCATTGGGATAATTTGCAAGTACTTTTGTCGTGTACCAGAAACTTTGACAACAATTTCTAAAACTCTTAAAAAATTTTGTTTAAAATTTTAAAAATGCTCTAACTTTTTAAATTTTGGTCTAATCGAAAAATTTAGTTAAGATAGTTTCAAAATATATATGATATCTTGTAAACATTTTTTATTAAATGGAAAATGATCTCATTCGATAAGAAAGTTCACCGAAGAGATTTGCATTCCCCTATCCTTTCCTGAAATCACCCATTTTCCATCTCGTATCGTTTGGGACTGTGATACGTTAATTTGGTTGGTAGGTAGGATTAGGCAGTTAAAAATTGTTCGAAATTTTTTTCTATTTGTAAAAAAAGAACAAAGTAAGCTTAATAATTTTTTTCCTCACAATTAGGGAGGGTAGATGGGGGGGGGGGGCAATCTAAACATCCTCGAATAGTTCTTAGTGTGATTTATTTTTGAAAATTTGTAATCGCTGATAAAAACTATTATCCACTGAACATTTCTTGGTACATGAATTTCGTTATTTTTTAGGAGTTCACAACTAAAATATTATAATGAGGTAAGTTATAGAGTCTGATAGCTACAATCTAGCACCAAGTTTCCCCTACTGAAAATTTAATTTTGACCTGAAATTTTAATTCAGCCTGTCATTTGTAAATTCTAATATAAATTTCTTAAGGATAAGATTCTTCCCGGGTCTCAATTTCTAGGTGGCTTTCGTTGGAAGATCCGAGTTGGTAGGCAGTGGCGCGTGGAGGTCCCCCCTCGTCTCGGAGAGGGATGGTTTTAATGATTTTTGGGGGTTGCCAGGAACGAGCGAACCCTTTCTCGTTTCGGCGCGCTCGAGAAGGGTTTGGGATTTTTAAGCCCTTACTTTCGGAACCCTTGCGGCTCTCTTCCTTTCGCCCTCGCAGCTTTTAGCCGCCGTGCTACCGACGGGATAGCTAGGCTGTGGGTGGGGGTGGGGGTGGTAGAACGGAGGCAGCCTGCGCGAAAGATGGCTGGCAAAATGGAGGGATCTCTTTCTATTATACGAACTACCCCTCGCTTTCGGAATCCTTCGCACCCCCACGCTCTGAAGAATACCCTCGATTCTTATTTGCTACTTCCAAGCTTCGCATTAATCTCGTTTCAGGAGTTAAGTCGAATTTTCTCATTAGAGAGTTTAAAATTAATTTATGACATGCTAAATTAAGGGATGATTAATAATTCAGTAAAGAATTTCTTCTTAGCATATTATTAATTGAAAAGAAAAACAATTATTATAAATTCTCATCTCAGATATTATTTGAGTATTTAGTGTTTTCAATCCGATGGTTTTTATTATTCATTTAGGAATTTTTTAATTTAATTTTTTTATATTTCAAATGTTCAAAATTTGTCTGACAAGATGATCTACGACACTAATTAGATAGAATGAACACGTTGATGAAAGACGTGTTTCTTTTATTGAAGTTTTTGGATTTTATTCTCTCCATCTCATACTTTTCTTTTAACATTTTTTATGAATTATCCTTTTATTGAAATTACAAATCAGACAAAAATTGGAAAGATATCTCATATTTTGCCTCTTTGATTAAAAATTAGAACAATTATTGTTAACCTTTTTTTTAAATAAATTTTAGTCAAACTCTTTGGGTTTTATTTTTAAATTTTATCGTTTGTTGTATAGAGTTTATATAATGTTTATCTCACATTTTTTATAGCTACGTCTAGACGTCTCGAAAAATTGGCAGGGCTGGAAAAGGGGATGGACTAGTTCCGAAATTTCGGGTCAACTAGCCAACATTTATATAACTTTTTATGTTAAGTTTTATCAAATAGAAGATGTAATATAATTTCAAAAAGAACAATCTTTTCTGATATAACATAAATATAATATAAATCTTCTTCAGTGATCTCTTTTATGAATCAGTATATCCCAGGCCACCCCTTTCTTCAATCCCCGTTATTTGCTTTTCACATCTTTGTGCACATAATTCTACGCTAAATCTTCTTCAAGCCTCTCCTTTATAATTTATATGATCGCAGTCTATCCCTTTTGTATCCACAATTATTTTTCATCTCTTTTCAATATAAAATGCTTCGTCTATTTTCTTAATACAGTCTATCCCAATCAATGAGAGTCTGGTGCCTCCTATAACCATGTCAATAATTTCAAACCTTTAATCAATATACTTTTCCGCCTACTCTTGTCAGTTCAGTATTTTCAATTCTTGTCTATCGCAGTCTATCTTTCCTCTATCTACGTCAATATTTTTCAATCTCTTGATCAATTTATTTCTCCGCCTATCTTTTTCAAAAACTCTTTTTTCTATCCCAGCCTATTCATTCATTTAGGTCAATCTTTTTTAGCTCTTTCTATTCCTTTTCTAATATTTTTCATTCCTCTCTTTTATATAATAATCTATTCCAGTTTATCCCTCGCCTATTTAGAGCAATCTTTTTCTATCCCTTTATTCTAAGTTTCCGGAAAAAATATTCAGCAATTATAATTGGGATTTGAAATCGAAGTGTCTCGTCGTCCCGAAATTCAGTATGAGTAGTTAAATACTTTATATCAGTTTGGCTAGTCATCCCGAAATTTTGGGACGACTAATCCATTACCTGCTTCAGCACCGCCAATTTTTCGGGACGACTAGACGCAGTCATTTGAAATATGTGTCAATGGTTCCCATTCCCAATCGACAAATATGTAATCTGGTGATAGTAAGTGCATGAAATTATTTTTATAATGATGTTTTCATTACTTTTTAAGTTATAGAACTAATTTTGAAAAGTCAACAAAAAATCTAGAGAATCGAAAAGTTGAATTGTATTATTTATTCCAAAATGGTAAACTTAAAAATATAAAATATGAATCATTTAAAATTTAAGAAATTAAAACTTTTCATACTCCTTTAAGCCGACTTCGCATGTTCAATAATTTATCTAAGGAAACGATCGGATTTGACTTCCGCCTCATTAGAGAAATGATCCCTGATTCTGAAAGGAGACCATTAAGACGTTATATGAATTCCGAACGACATCCAAGCCAGCCGGAGATCGAATTATATTAAGGACGCCTCGTAACGTAATAATAAATATTCCCCGTAACGTAATACTTCTTCGATTAGCGGAACGCTAAAGTGAAGTGCGGTCGCCATTGTTCTATACTTAAACAGCCGCCACGAAGTGTTCCCTGAATATTTCAAAAGGTTGAAGTAATGTTGAAGCCGTAATTGAATGAAACTTTGATGAGAAAAATACGTGGAACGTGAGGAATTTCCTCATTTCCTAGTCTTCCATATCGGTATTCAATTTTTCTTCTCACCTTCTTCGATGTTCCGGTTATCTCATAATTTCGTCAGGTATATGATTTCCAATATCCGCATTCCATCTTCATAATTCGATGCGAATCTGAACGTCCTCACGTTTATTTCATTTTAGCGGTTATAAGTTGTCACTAGATTGTATTAGAGTCTGATAGGGAAATAAAAATTCAGTTGACAATTTTTGTATTAAATTCGGGATCCAAAAGTTATTAATTACTTATAATAATTAAAAATAAATGATAAATTGTAAATTGATAAAAATAGATAATTAATAATGCTCTGCCAATTGCGTCCAATTATTATCGATTACACTATGCTGCGCGATTTTTCACACTTTAATTGGAGGCTGGCTCTTTTAATAAATTGGATGCGTTCAATACGAATCTAAATTCAGAAAATAAAATAAATTGTTGATATTGGCATATATTAGAAATTACTTCCTCATAGAGAAAGCTTTGTAGCGATAAAACGAACTTCATTTTTGTATAATATCTTGACATAATTCGACATCGGGAGTTTAAAAAAAAGTAGGTTGAGCTGGGGTCATGAAATAATGTCCATTTTTTATTTGGTTCAGAATCGGATCAGATAAGAATAAATTTTTATTTTATATTTTTCTCAAAAAACGTTTTAGGTGTGATTTTTTTGCAGTTTTGATTATATTCAAGATACCAAATTTTGTACGCAGACTTTAATGAAATGTATTCTTTTTTAACGAGAAAGGTTGATGTAGATTAATTAAATATCGTGAAAATGACCAAGAAGAATTTCAAAAATTTTTTATTTTAAGGAATTTTGATCACGGAATTGGCAGAAACACCAGGCCCTGTAAACCGAATTTTTGCAAACATAAGGTGTTATTGAGTTGGTATAATTCGATAGAATATTTATAGCTATCTCCATACAAACTCATCTTCACCAATTTGGTTATTTTTCAATTTTTCGCTTATAAATGAAAAAATTGTTAAGTGTGAGGAATATAGCAACCTAATAAGCACTAAACTTGATTATTTTGATCAAATGAATAAATTAATGTGTATAGAATCATTCCATAATCAAATGAAGTTATGATAAGTACAGATATATAAATTTTGTAAACGATTGTAAGAAAAAAACTTTCTTAATTTTGGGAACATATTAATATTGTAAGTACTAAATTTATTCGTCATGATGAGAGAAATCGATCGATTTATATGTATAGCAGGCCTGTGTGACCGAACAAAATTATGATATATACAGATTTGTAAATGAGTTTGAAGTTTATAAGAGAAAAAAAATTCAATTTTGAAAATCTGACAATATTTTAAGTATACAATTTTTTCTTTTTGACGGAATGAATCTATTAAATTATATATAAACTTTGTAAAGGCTATGGACAAGAAAATATAATAATAAGCAATAATAAATAATAAATAAATGATAAAAAAGCTCCCGATCAAAGTCTTATTTCTTTACAACTGTACTTATACTTATATCAACAATAAATACAAAACAATCCTCTATGAAGAAGCACAGTGTCCATGAAATTATCACAATTATGATACCTCATATAATAAAAGTGTCCAAATTACTTTGTAGCGGTATTTTTAAACTTAGAAGTTTAACATTTTTCTGATTGATAATTTTGAATATTGGCGGTTTGTAAAAAGATTTTTTTTTTAATTCAAAGAATCATATCTTTGCAGCAATACGATAGAACTGTTTTGAATTTTAAAGATTTTAATTAGACGGTTTTTAATTTAATTCCAGTTACTCAATTGTGATACTATCTAGTCTGGATATTTTTTAACCAGAATGCTACCATATTTTTATTTTATTAGTTTTTTGTATTACCAAAGAAATCATACAAGAAAGTTTTATTCATCCAGACAAATCCTCATTTTGAAATGGGTTTGCTTGATGAATGTGACCATTTTCAAATGAAAAGTTTCTGATTTTCAAATGGAGTTACTTTTTAATTATTTTAAACGCTTGGAGTTAAGAGAAAGGATTAAAACGTTTCAAAAAATTTAATTAGTTTTTTCAATAAGACTATCTTTCTTTTGAAAAACGTTTTTCGTGTCGCAATTAAAAAATATTTCCGTTTTAATTTCACGTTGTAGGTGTAAAAAATACTGTAGAACTCGACATTCAAATTGAAAATACTCTTGCGCTTCTCAAATTAATTTACTTTAAGAAAATGTTAACTCAAACAAAACAAAACTATATAAGTTGCTTTCAAATATAAAAATTTTAATGTAACAATAGATCACAAATTTACTTTCCGATCAAATAAAATGTATTCATCCATTTGATAAAATTACTAGTGAAATCATTTATTGATTTTCCACTAACAAATTATTGAAAATTTACTGAAATCTTTGTTCAGTTTTACTGGTTTGTCAGACAATGTAATCAGATACAAAACTGTCTATTTTAATTATATTTATTTGACGATGAGTGTCTTCTATTTGAAAATTAGTTGAATCACGGCCCGGTCTAGCGGGTTGACTATTGCAACGCAATTTTTATTTTACAAATAAAGTAAGATCAAGAATTTAAAGCTACTTTTAAAAGTTTCAAGATATTTCAACGTCATTAAATTATTAAATAGTAATTCAATAAATCTCTTAAATTTGTATATTCGAAATTTAAAGACTATTGTGGAATTCATGTGTTAAATTTTTCAGTACATTTTGGCTGAATTCTCTCAATTTCTGTCGAAATCTTCTGATATCATCTACAAACTGTTGTGGCTTGTGAGAAATACTCTGCGAATTTCCTGACTTTATTCTTGAATACTTTGATATGTTCTACTACAATCTTTGTAAATCACGATGTTTTCTCAAAATTTTCGAATAATTTCAAAAGTATTGACGTCTTTGAAATTATTAAAAAACTGTTTTCTTGGATAATGTATATATTTTTTTTCCTCAAAAGGTGCAGACAAATTTTAGAAGCACGTAACACCTAAAAATACCACGTTAATTAATTTCAATAAAGTTCATCTCCTGTAAACTTAAGCATTAACCCAGGCATTAACCCAGCATTAACCATTATCGTTTACAAAATAGAATTAAATTTTTTCCAAATTTTAATTAAATAAAGTTTATAACTTTGTGGAATTTGAATGATAATTTTTTCTCTAAATCCAAATAAGATATTTTAACACGTTTTCATCAAGTTATTATCCGAGAAAATTAAAGTAGCCTCTTTGCAGAGGATTAACCATATATTTCCATTTCTTCACTAAGAACCACAGATTGCAGAAACTAAATTTGCCACCCTCTTCGCAGTACCTCATAAATATTGACCATCTCTATGCCTGAGAAAAGCTTTACTGCTTTCAAGCCATATTGCAACACACCCGAGACTGCCCACCTGCGGGTCTCTTGTATCTCGCCTTATTATTCTTGGTTTATGGTACCTCGCTATGGTAGCGAGTGAGGTTGCTTGGGATTTCGTTACTATTTATTTTATAGCACACGCCCCGCAAAAGGTCGTCTTTCGCGGAGGGTGAGAGTTTATAAGGGCGAGAATCACCCCCTTACGTTCGACGAATCCCACCTCAGCGTCGCATTTAACGCCCGGCCCTTACCTCCTCCAACGCTTCGTCTAACAACGGCAAGGTTGTGGAAAAAGGGTGACGTTCAACAAGCCAGTCTGGAAAAATTAATTATATCTAGAAAGTTGAAATCGAGTTGGACGAACGTTTGTTTTTGCTCGACTACTGTGCCAACCCTTCCCCACTTTTTCACCAACCCCCTACTACTTTCTGTGTGGACTCATACAAGCAGATCCGGCGGTTGAAATTTTCAACGAAAGTTTACTAATGAAGGCGACTCTCCTGCCAAGGTCTGCGAAGAGGAAAATCGCTCGGCGATGAGGATTTCCGAGAGGATTTCAGCTTTTTGAGATGCTTTCCTGCGTAACGCTGTTCGCTTTTCCAGAAAGCTAGGCGAGCAAGATATCCAAGAAAATAAAACCAGGAATGCTGCATTCCCTTTGAATCTGGCATTATGAAATTCTATTCCGAAGGATTCTTCAACTTCTGGGCTAAATTATTTGTATAATGTACTCCGAGAGAATATTACTACAATTTATTTTATAGTTTATTTGTGTACTTGTCTTCCCTTTCTCTGGTATTATGATTTATTGTAGGTTTTTGTTTTAAACTATTTTAAAATTAGGTTCGATTTTTTAGAAATTTCATAACAGATTGAAATATTTTATATTGTAATATTTTTTTAGAACTGAAATTCATACATCAGGTTAAGGAGTATTTTATATATAGAAAAATATATATGAATAGAAATTTCCAGGGATAATAATTTCAAAGACTAGGGTAAGAACACCAACTCTTGGCGCCCCCCTAACTCCCATTGTTGGAACCCTTTTCTACATTTTTAGATAATAAATTTTGTTAGCACGTATTCCATCTAATAATTTAATTCTACTATAATTTTTACGTATAATGGATATATTAATTATACTTTGCAATAAAATATTTATCGACAATTAAATAAATTCACTCCGGATTTTGGCTTGCCAATAATTGGACTAAGGTGCCAAGCATTGGGGCTCTTACCCTAGTCTTTCAAGTTATTAGATTTGGAAATTTATATTACAGTATTTACCCGCATATAAGACGCACCTTTTTTTCGTTTTAAAGAGCTCCAAAATTGGGGTGCGGCTTATATTCGGGTACAAAAGTCCGAAATGAGAAACATGTTAATGTGGGTTCAAAATGGTACTAATAAGGTACTAATAAAGGTATTTGGTTTTACATGAATGAAACCAAATTTTTCCAGTTTGCGAGGGAAAAAAATTTTTTTAAGACGAATTCTGGATATCAAATAACCAGGTTATTTTGGTATCTTTGGTAGGCGGCAAATTTAAATTGTTTAATAACCAAGTGTTAAAAGCTAAGTTTCACATTAAAGTTTTTGGCGACTTCGGAGTTTTTTCCACTTTAAATTCCAAAAATTGGCGTGCGGCTTATATACGGATACAAACGTTTTTTCATCATTTCGAACTTCAAAAACCGCCCGTGTGGAAAAATTTCGTGGCGCTTTACTGTTTCTGTCCAGTCCGCCTTGAGTCGACACTGGCGCTCTACAGGCTGACTGTCCAGTGGCTAGACTGGGATGTAACGCTCGGATCGACTAGTTTCTAGACAGATCGGCTATTTTGATAAAAAAATAATTAATAATTAAATAATATAATTATTTTTTATGCCATAAAAGTCCAATATATAGCTTTTGCAGTTAATTAAAAATATAAAAAAAGTTTTTGTACAAAAAAAAAGAAGAAATGAGTTTCCGCAAATCTCTTGTACATACGCCGGGTGTCGAACTTCTGATGCAACTTCCTAATATACTGTTGTAACTTTGTCCCGTCGTCTTAACACCTCGGCCATCTAAAAGTTAAATTTTTTTTCATTTTTGTGGGATATGAATTTCAACTCATTACATCCTAATATTTATTTGAATAAAACATGAACAATTTTTAAACATCAAAAGTGCTTGATGTGTGAATAAACCATTAAAAAAAAAAGTTTGTATGATTTTCTTGCGGTTAGGCTACGAAATAATGATTGTTTATTATTTCAACTAATTAATACGTTAGGCTTAATTATCATTTACGCAATCAATAAATAATTAAAATAAATTAAATAAATCATTAATAATAATATTTGATTTTCTGGAATATCATCAATATTATACATAGCATTATACATATTATAATTATCATAAATTCAATATAAATTTATTATATCTTGACTATATAATTCAATTGAAAAAAAATGTTTTTGAACATTCTTAACAAAAATCGTTCTTAAGAATGCAGTTCTTGTATTAAGATTTCGATCACCTTCAACCATTATTGTTTACTATCTTGAATATGTAATAGTGTACAATTAATTATTGCTTAAGCATTTGTGTAATTGTGTATTGTAATTTCCTAAGGACAATCTTTATATATTCAAATTCGTAACGAACTCCTAGATAGCGCCAAGACTGGGACTAGACAGCAGAAAGTTTTGAATCAAACACGTAGCAAAACTAGACATCGCCAGTGTAGCGCCAGGCTAGTATTGCGTGAATAGACCGGCTTGAGAAAAACTGTACTGGCTTTAGCATGATTCAAGACTGCCACGAGATTTTTCCACACGGGCGGGGTACGGCTTATATGCGGGTAAATACGGTAACTGTTTAAGAAGAAAGATTTTAAGGTCTAACATGCAAATTCAACAATTACAATAACTAAGCGGAAATGAGAGTTTTTTGTTAATTCTATATTCAAACTTTGTTTATTGAATCATATTATATACAAATTTTTGGATTTTAGAGGACTGAATTATGAATTACTGAATTTTACTAAATTATTTTTACTAAATTACTGAATTAATTAAAACTATATATTAGGGTGAAAGCAAAGAAATATTTTGTACTAAAAAAATCAAATAGCGCAGAAACGTTGTATTTGGCCAGGAGAAAAAAGCAGCTATTTTAAATCGTTGAATATCGTTTAATTCCCTTTTAATTCTTGATCTTGAACATTTTCAATTTCTGTGTGATTGAAGAAATAATTATGTTTTTTTAACAGTTTTTTGGGTTAGAATAATAATATTCAATTTAAAAACAGAAAAAACAAATCTGGTTAATATTACATATCTTGTTTTCAATATTGCTCAAACGAAATCTTTTTCTTACTTTGGGGTTTCGTCCACTGAGGGATAAAAAAAATGTGTTCAGGTTTAGAAATGAATTTTTTAATAATATATTCTATTCTGAGATGCTAGTATTTGCCATTTTTACTGTATTTTAAAAGATATGCAGACATTTTTTTTAAATTAAAATTTTGGGATTATTTCATCATTGTGCATTAAAAAAAGGAAGTGTCTAGGTGTACCGAAAAAATCCAGCTATACGTATCGAAATTTCAGTACAAATGGCCCCTTTTCCAGCTCCTTTTATTCGTACCGAAAAAATCTGGCTACTTGTACCGAAATTTCGGCACACGTAGCCACGGCCTTAAAAAAAGTATTGAACGAAATTTGAATCGTATTCCAGATCGCAATCCAAAAATGATAATCTGAGAAAGAATTATTTTTTTAGTTTTTATAATGTATGTCATTCAAAGCCAGGAACCGCAAAAAAATTCAACATAATTTTTTCACTGATTCAACGAATTTGGGGTAAAATTTGTTATTTTGACACTTAACTGAAAACTTTCAAAATAAAATGCAGTCAATTTTACAAACCTTTAAACTATAAGGTTTTCAAAATTGTAAATTTATAACATACATAATTTTAATTGTAATATATAGTAACTAAAACACTATATAGCAAATTTTCGAACCTTTTTTGTGTTTTTCAGAATGTATTCTTTTTCAAAGTTAAAAATTCCAAAAACCAGTCTTCATTCCTAATTATTTAAAGTAACCGTGTGACAAAAAGTATTTCTGACTAGGGGTTTATCATGGGTTAATGAGAGGTTATTTTTAAAATGTTCACATGTTGGTTAGTAATTTTTTAAACGTATATGGATGGGAAGATGAAGAAATTTGAGACATTCGAGCTTTTTTTTGCCGAAAGCAAACATATTCGTTTCAAAATTTCCCTTAATATGTACATTTTCATTCTCATAACAAAATAAGAAAAAAAAATTAGAATTAGCATGCATTTTTGCCCTTGTATAACTGCACGAAAGGTAATAAAATTCTACGTTTGATGAGCCCAAGGTAAAGGCAAAATGTTGATTAAATAAAAGAAAATATTGCAAAAAAGGCAAAAGTTGGATGTTTTCGAAAAATTGGCATAGCTCTGGAAATAATTTAAACAATTTTTTATTTATTGAGCTAATTTTAAAGGTAATTAGTCACGATGGTATTTTTATATGTTGTTGAAACATTTTTAGAAATTGTTACCTAGATTCTGCCCTAGGGTCAAACTTGGTGCAAAAAACGCAAAATTTCAAAAATGTGTAGATACACTCAGAGAAAAAGTTGTCTTGAAACAGAAGCATCGTCCTCTTGGGTGTTTTGTTTCGAACCACATAAATATTTATTTTACCCAAACAGAATTATTTGGCTAAACGATTAGATGAAGTTTGTCACAAATGAACAATGTTTGCTTTGAAAAGATTCTTTTTGAGACAAATGAAAATGCGCTTAACCTTGAATTTAAGAGGAAATTCCATTTGTGTCAAGAGACATCCTTCTGACACAAGAGGAAATTTTTCTGAGTATACTTACAAAGTTTTTTTTTAATCATTGTTTATCATATTTTAATAAATTTCAGTAATAGGCCAGAATATAGTGAGAAAATTATGAAAATATCTTAACAATATATGAAAATACCATAGTGATTTAATATCTTTAAAATTAGATCAGAACTTAATCCAATTTTTCAAAATCATCGAAATTTGAAGTTTTTTTGCAATATCTTTTTATAAAATTAGCATTTTACCCTTAAATTGGACCGACTAGACGCAAAATTTCATCGTCTTTCGAGCTATTGTAAAGAAAATTTGTTTATGTTAATATTATAGGAAATTAGGGTCCTTTATTATCAGCTTAAAAGACAAGTATGCAGATAATTTCCGCCGGTAGTTTCATTCTTATTGAAAAAATAATTTTTGCATGATAAAGATGGTTTCAGATAAGATAGATAGTTATAGAATAATGAAACTTATTATAGCCATCATCACACAAAAATGCACTGTAAACTATTTTTAAGAAGTTAGAATCATATTTCTGATAAATTCAATACTTTTTGTGAAAAGTGGTTTAAATGTTGTAACATGAAAATTCCACAAGAAACTTCACAAGTTATTAAAAATTTCAGAATTCATGGATATCCAGGAGCATCAGAGAGAAAACTAAAAATAGCACTTTCATGACTGAAAGAGAATGTCAAATAAGCTTGACTGCATCGCTGTGTAGGTATACCTAAGTGCAGATACAGGAACGTAGAAACGCAACATCGTAATTTTGTAGGACTTTTCCAACGTAGTGGCTGGCAGCAGTTTTCATCCTCTATCCTCACTCCTCATTTCCGGTCTCTCTCCCTTTCTCTCCCTCTCTTGGCTCTCTAGGCAAATTGACTTTTCCTAATAAACCAACTCGCGAAGCAACTTCGGCGAAAATCATTTAAAACTTTGCTAGACTCGAATTTGCCTCTCGTTTTAATGCGGAGGCCTGCAGCCACCCCCTGCCTTCCAGCAACCCCTTTTTCCCACCCCAAACACCCCCAACATAGCCAAGCCGTTTCCTATTGTCGGCGCCTTTGTACAATAATGGTCCAGGCGCCTAACCACCAAGCACCGTTGTCCGGTTGGTGTCTCTTTACTTTCTTCTTTTTTTTTGTTTTATTTTATTTTTTGTGGTGGAAAGTGGGAAATTGAAAATAAAAGATAGTGAGTCGGATGAGAGCTTAAAGGAGACTGGGTCGGAAAAGCAAGAGAGTCGGAGAAAGCCTGTGATATTTCGAAAGGGATCGACTCAGATTTCATTCCCTCGTGGGCTTTTCCTTCGAATATATTACATAATCCTCTCACTCCAGATGGAGGGGAAAATGCGCGGGGAATCGACGTGAATGAGATATCGGATTTTTATCAAAAGTTGTTTCCGACGTTTATAGAGATTCAAAGGGGTTGCTTGAGCGTTATCATGTTGTCGTTGGATCTGATAAACCATCCCTCCGTAATTCTTCAATGAAACGTTTATGAATTGATGAAGGTTAAGTTTTTTTTAAGTAGTAAGAAGTAAATATTGTTTTTGGTTTAAGGAATATTGTCTGTACATTTTTATCATGGAAGGAATAAAATATTTGTCTTTGTTTGAAATTACATCATAAATAGTTTATATGCTGCATTAATTTTGTGAAATATAGGAACAAATATTTTAAAATTTTATTTACAATGTTCTTGTATAAGAGCTTGAATTATTCAATTTAATTAATATGCATATTAATGGGTCCTCTAATCTGAGATTTAAGATTCCAAATAAAAGTACCTGAGAGGTTTTTCTTTCCTTCATTCTCCAATATTACCTTAAATCTTCCATGTTTCCAAAAGAAAGATTCTATACATTCTCCTTGAATAATTTCTGAATCTACTTCCAAACTAGATAGTAAAGAAATCCAATTTCTGAAAACTAAGTTATGCACACCGAGGTCGTCGATAGCCTCGTCGGTGAATACATTTATCCAATATTCTCTGGGAGAGGACAGAGTTCTGAGACATTTCTGGCATGAAGCCTGAGTTTCTTCTCATCAGGAACAGCTCCAGGAATGGAAAACCGGCCAGAGAAAGGAAGAGGTATGAGGAGGAGAGGGTGGTAGCTGAAGCACAGACTCTGCTTCTGATGATAAAGAGAGTAGAAAGCAGAACAAGAGAAATATGGAGAAGAAGAGGAGTAAGAGGACGAAGGAGAAGAATAGGAAAAGTGAAAACAGAAAGGCTTGTATTGCTACTGTCAAATGGCAATTGGTGCCTTCCCGCCCCCACGAGATGTTGGAAAGGGGTGGGGGTTTGACCGACACCGAAAGAATGTTTAAGTGGAACTTTCTGTTGGAAGAAGGATTTCACGGAATTCACGGAAATTATGGAATTCTACGATTTGAAGGAATTCCGTCAATTCCGTCAATTTCATACATTTCGTAAATTCCGTGAATTCCGTGATTTAATTAAATCTCGTTAATTCCTTGAATTCCATCAACTCCTCGAATTCCGTGAATTCCTTGAATTCCGTGAATTTCATGAATTCCGTGAATTCCGTGAATTTCGTAGGGTGATGAACATTACAGAAGAAAAGATATGGGAAGTCCAAAGTGGATTTTGGCCAGGAAGATCATATACAGATCAGATATTTAGCTTAATACAGATCACAGAAAAAAGCTTGAGAGTAGGAAAGAAAGTTTTCTGTGCATTTGTTGACCTAGAAAAAGCATTTGACAAGGTAAATAGAAGTAAATTTTGGGAAGTCCTTAAAGAGTACGGAGTCAATGGATGGCTCCTACAAGCAATACAGACAATATATACAGGTAGTAAAGTGAGTGTAAGGGTAAATGGGGAACTGAGTGACTGGTTCGATATTATGCAAGGCGTGAAACAAGGATGCGTTATGTCCTCTTGGCTATTTATCATATTTATGGATAAATGTCTAAGAATGGCCCTCTGCGACGAAGAAGGTGTAGATCTCGGAACAGTGAGGGTACGTGGGTTAGCTTTCGCAGATGACAAGATTGTTATGGCAGAATCAATCGATGACTTGCAAAGAATGTTGAATAAACTTAATACAAGCATGAAGAACATGGGCCTCAAAATTAACGTAAATAAAACAAAAATCATGGTGTTTGAGGAAAAAAATTAGAAAACAATGTGCAACATTGTCCTAAATGATGACAGAGTAGAACAAGATGAAAAGTTCGTATATCTGGGTAGCCTATTCACTAGCGATAGAAAAATAGATGAGGAGTTAGATAAGTGCATTAATAAGGGTAAGCAGGTTATCGGTAGAGCAGGGTCCATTCTCAGAAATAAAAAGATATCAAAAAAAGCTAAAATGGCCATACATAATTCTATATTCGTACCGACTGTACTATACGGTAGCGAGACATGGACCTGTCAAGAAAAGGACAGGAGTAAAATTAACGCGATCGGCATGAAACCTCTGCACATAATATGCGGGTAAACACTGATGGACAAAGTGCGAAACAAATTATCCTACAAGAATGTGATACAGGAGAGACACTAGTTCACATATGGGAAATAAATCAGTTAAGATGGTTCGGACATCTTGAAAGAATGAAAGATGAACGACTGACCAAACAAGTGTATACAGGTAGAGTAAATGGTAGAGTAGTATGCCAGGACAGAAAAGTGTGGCGACAAATAACTTGTAAACATAGTGGAAATAGAGCCTGAAACAAAGACCTTGGATACTAATGGGCCCAAGTGGGGAACCACACATAACAATTTTGTGAGGCTCTTCACTTGGGGTAATCGCTAGAGAGATTGATCAGCAACCTGGGTCGGAGCAGTGTTGCGGAACGAACCTTATACCTATATACCCATATACACACTACTATTTTCCAACCGAGAAAGTCACGCCTACCCCGAAAGGGAAATGGCTTAATGGTATGATAATAATATGAATTCCATAAATTCCATGTATTTCATGAATTCCGTGAATGTCATGAATTCCTTGAATTCCATAAGTTCCATGAATTCCGTCAAATCCATCAATTCTGCGAATTCCACGAATTACGTGAATTCCATAAATTCGGTGGAATCCATGAATTCCGTGAGTTCCATGAATTCCGTGAATTTTAAATTGTCAAATTGACAGAATAGAAAGCCGAGAGACAAAAACGCGCGATAAGCGAGCGGAAACGGAGGAGCCTCAATGTGAAGTTAAGTCAAAAACGAGTGGGCGAGGGGAGTGGGGCGACATTATTAATTTTTCCACTATGTAGATCCGCGTCTGATATGATATCGAGAAGAATTGAGATTTAATTCAAACATAGAGAGAGGGAAGAGAAAATAGGTGAGGGAGAGGGGTGATATATAGGAGAGGGGCGGAGGGCCGAATGGGAAGAAATGGTAAAGAGGAGTTTGACGACATTATAGAGGGAAAGAGCACGATGAGTGGCGGGCGGAGGTAAGCGAACGGCTAATCGGAGCAAGGGGTATATATAAGAGGGCGGAGGACTTAAAGGGGTGAAATGGGTCCAAGAGTGGTGGGGATTACATGTTGGATTTTATCCACACTTATTTAATAAGGTATACAGGTGAAGCGGGTGAGAAGACTATAAGTAGCGGAAAGAATTGTATAAGAAGCGGAAGAGCGTAGGAAGTGTGGAGGAGGCGGGTAAGGGGTGAAAAGGAAGTGATGGTACAGGAATTTATCTTATGTGAAAAGAAAGGTTTTTATAGGTGGACTCTACACTGCCGGCGCCGGCAAGGAAGCTGTTTGCCGGCTGTTTTTCACGAAAAGCGAAATGCGAAATAAATGAGAAGTACGTATATAGTCATGCAAATACCTGAAAATATAATTTTGAGGGTCAACACTGATAAAAATCATACTTTTAGAAAGAAAAATAATCCGTTAGCATTTTTTTTCTTAAAAATACGGTGAACGTAGACCAAGTATTTTCGGTGTGAATAGGAGCTTAGTTAAACATAACCGATTATTTATTTAAATTACGAAAATTGCTCATAATTAGAATGAAAAATATCGATTTTATTATTTGATTAAATAGATTTGGAAAAATAAAAAAAAATATCAAGAAACGCATATGGTAAGACATTATTTTTTACCAAAATATTTTTAAAAATGAAGCTTCGTCTCATGTGTCTAGTGTTATTGTTTGACCCTCGTTATCGGCCATGTTGCTAGTTGACGTCACAGCCTAAAAAACTTAATATTAATTTTGAATCACGCGTGACATGCAGTCAATAAACGCACTGCGCAACGTAAGCCCAGTAGGTCAACCCTCTAAAGTTGGGATCGTGTGTATGATAAGAATAAGAATAAGAATAAGAATTGTGTATAATAAATGTAAAACATTATTTATATGACCAGACACAGGGGTGCCTTCCTGCCCCCACGAGATGTTGGAAACGGGTAGGGGTTTGACCAACATTATTTCTGTGACCAATCACAGGGTTGCTTTCCCGCCTCCACGGGTGGTTGATCGAAATTCTTGAGTCGCAAATCGACGACAAAGTGTGATATATACATAGAACGTTCCATTCAAAGCGTCAAAAGCCAAAAACTAACAAAATAACTTTTAAATTACATGGCCTTACCCTAAAATGCGTGACAGTCCCTTCGGTATGCTTTGAATATGCTTTTTAACGGTACCGATAGTGTTTACACTTCGAAAAACAAAACGTAATTTTTTCAAGTTTTAACATTAAAAATTATATTCGCAGGAATTTTCATGTGCATGTTCGTAATTAGCGCATCCTAATACACCAGTATACGAGGTTTTACAAATTTTATATACATAACATTTTTCTTTTTGAAAACGTGGTTTTTTTAAAGTTTTGATCTTGGAAATTGTTTTTTTTTGAAATTTTCATAGCCATATTTGTAATCAGTGCATAAAAATACGTCGCTACACGCTTTTCGGAACTTCACACCCAGGAGGAAAAAAAACAGCCGGCAACGAGCTGGCAGCCTAGCCACTAAGTATTTTTTAATAAAGTCTCTTGAAAAACCCGTGAAATTCCATTAAATCTGATGATATTTTCTGAAATCCTGGAAAATTTATCGAAATAATTTGCGAGCTATTGAAGTCCCTGAAAATTCATTGGAAACCTTGGAAATACAATGTAATATTTCCAATCCCTTGAAATCATTTAGAATGCCTTGAAATTTTTTCAGGTGCATCAAAATTCCTGGAAATATTGTAAAATACTCTAAAATATTTAAAATCCTGTGAAAGCCCTTTAAATTCTTAAATTATATTGAAAATATTTGACAACCTTTGAAATCCTTTGGAATCGTTCAATTCTTGTGAATAAATTATTTGAAATCCAATAAAATATTCTAACATTCGTTGCAATCTCATGAAATCTGACGATATTTGTTGAAATCTCTTGAAACATTTGAAGTCCTATGAAACAATTTGAGATCCTGGGTAATTTATCAAAATACCTTATGGAGAACCTTTAAGACCCCTTAAAATTACTGAAATCCTTGAAAATCTTATAAAATCCCCTAAAAGTCCTTTGATTTTGTAAATTCTTTGCAATTTATAGAAACATAATAAAATGTTAATAATTTTTTTATATTTATCAAAATCTGTTAAAAATAACGTAAAATCATCCCATGAAAGTCCTTTGCAATCTTTTATGTTCTCTTCTCTGAAGTCTCTTGAAATCATTGAAAATATGTACCCTAGAACCTTCTAATTGCTATGAAATATGTTAAAATCCTCATGAAGTTTGGGAAATTCTTTGCAATCACATAAATTTTGCTTTATTTTCTGAAAACCCCTAGAAATCTTTAAAATAATATTCAATCTCCTAATTAATTCTTGTGCAATCCCTTGGATTGCCGCAACATTTTAAAAGCCTTTAAAAATTCCTTAAAACGTTTAATAGCTTTAAACATTCCTTAAAATGATTTAAATTCTTGAAAAGTCTTTGAACAAAATTAGGCAGAACGGCTAAGCTTTTCCAGACAAGAGAAAAGAATCCAAAATTCAATAAAGTCTGATAAAATTGTGCCACTAATTAATGAATTAAAAATTGTTTCATTTCAATTTTGAATATTCTGAATTTATAAGAATTCTGAAGTTTTGAATAATTGGATTTTGTAGTTAAGTAGTCTATATTTGAATTGAACATTTTTTCAGGTGTGAAAATTTTCATTTTATAATTGTTATGACTTGAAAAAATGTTTGGTAACCAGAAAATGACCAGAAACTCGTTTTTGTTTTCACAGACCACCCTGAGAGATTTATGTATATTGAGAATTTGACAGCTAATAATAAAATTGTCGCGCGCATACCGCGCGAATCATGATTGCTAGTATAAAATAATATTAAATGTATAAAATGGTCGATTTAATTAGTTATAGCTTTCTATGTGCATACAAGATTCCGGCGCCCCCGTCCCTAGGTAATTTCTCTGGTCCTGCGCCTGAATCATCTCAAATGTAGTTTTCATTTCATAATCAGTTTTCATGCATTTTTCAGTTCATCTCAGTTTTCCCTCTTCAAACAATATTTAGTTAACTAAACTGACTAATTCCTTAGTATAAAGTGGTAGAGTTAGAGAAATGCTTCTTTGCAAGAAGGCCAGAATAAAGCCCCTTTAAAAAGTTTACAATTATTTCAAGTAAATACCCCCTTTTCTCAAGTGATGAGTGGATTACGAGAGCGACGTGGCTGAGGAGGTGGTAGTCGAAGCTAAAGCCTGGCCGCTATGAGAAAGATAGTACGAAGGAAAATAAGAAGAAGAGGAAGAAGAAGAGGACGAAGGGGATGTAGAAGGTGAGAAGCTTTTTAAAGCTCGAGAACGGTGGTACCTCGGTGGAGCAAGATGAATGGGGGAGGACGGGGGTTGGTGGAGGGTGAGAGGTCGAGGGTGGAAGACGGGAGGAGAGAAATAAAGATGGCCGCTCTCGCCTCCGGGCTGGCCCACCCCTATCTCACACCCCCGGCGATAATAAAAGGAAAAAGGGGAGAAAACTGAGGAGCGAGCTGAAGGTGGGTATACGGTGGTTCGCTCCTAGGTGCGAGGGGGTATCGAGGGGAAACAGTTCTTATTGATTCAGAGGAGCCACCTCGAGGAGAAGCACGGCTGGTGGACTCAGCTCCTGGACCTCTCACTCTTACTCATTCTCCCTTTTTCTCTTTCTCTCTTTCTGTCTTTCTCTCTTTCTCCCTTTCTGTCTTTCTCTCTTTACCACCTTCTATCTTTCTCTCTTTCCATCTTTCTTCCACACAACCCTCATACCTTCCACTCAGCGAACAACGACTTCGGCTACGTTCTTGCATTCAAATATTTTCTTGCCTCAGACTTTGCAAAGCTTTCAACTTCCTCTTTATTCTCAGGAAACATTTCTTACGTCAAAGACTACATACTAGATGATTATATAATCAGATGGTTTAAAATAATCAAGTTGAAGATATGGATTGCAGAAATTGATTGAGGAGGCGTCCTACGAAGAGAAGGTGGAAATGGAAATATAATAGATTTTGAAGAAAATGCGATATTCTATGGAAATACTCGACTAGCTCACTATATTCATTTTAAAATAAATTAACCTGCACATATCGTTTTAAAATCTAGTAATCCGATATTTTTCTACCGATAATAATCTACCTGAAGCAGTATGGTTATATAATTGTTATGTGATGAATTGTTACGTATGTAAGAAGTAATTTCATTTTTTTGTTTAATAATGTATCTATGAATTTTGAAACGGAAAGTGAAAACATGAACTGCTCTAAGAAACCAAATCTTAGAGGAATTTAAATACTTAAAGAGACTTAGCAAGGCCTTCGCTTATTCCAGTTCCCTAAGTACGTAAACGCGAGAGTGGTATGATCAGTATGTGAGCACGTACAAGTAAAACAGCATTTGCGCCTGCCGCGTGACTCCAAGTGGAACCAAGTGAGATCGAGAAATTCCAAAATCCATGTCCAAATAGACTACACGAATAAAACGTTGAATGAAGATTGAAAAAAAAGTTTGATATAAGGAAGAATATTTTCATAGTATGATTTCAATATTTCATAAGATAAATATTATGATTAATGCAATTACCAAAAATTTGTGAATAATTTATTTAAATTTCAAATCAGAGGATAATTTTTACAATATGTCATTTAAATCAGAAATATAAAGGTGTTCCATCTCAAAAGTTTACAGATTGAAATTCATCCATCTGTATTGAAAAGCCGCCAGGTGCGAAAAATGTTATATTCATAATTGTAGTTTCTTATTAATAGAATAGAAACGGAGAATAAAAATACGTCACACTTGTAAGCTTTTAAAATGCAAATTTTTTATTTTTGCATTAAGAAAAACTTAGTAAAACATAATAAATTAAACGAAATCGCAAAATTCAAGAGAGTAGTATACAAATAAAGAAACTCAGTATATCAATTTTTTCGAAAGCACAAATAAAAACATAACAATTTTTTGAAACCTCTACACAATTTTTGTGTTAATGTTATAATAATAAATAATTTTTTTGCAAATAATAATAAATTTAATATTTTTGGAAAAATATATAAAAACTGTTCAATTTCTTGACTTTCCCGACTGATATTTCATTTTTGTGCAGAAATAAATTAATTGAGACAAAAACTTTAGAGAAATAATCAAAATTTGAAAAATTCCGTAAAGTAAAAATTACCAATCTTGTTGCTTCAATATTCTTTTAAATTTTCCTGTCTACAAGTATGAAATTTAACAAATTTGCAAATTACTTTTCGAACCGAAAGTTATTCAAATAGCGTTAAAAGTGAAAACTCTTAATTTAAAAAAAAAAAATCTGCCCGCTTCGCGGGCACATTCTCATGGCGCGCTTCGAGCGCGGCTCGCTTCGCTCGCAAGTTTGAGCGCGCCTAGGGCGCGCGACTGTTGGATCTCGCGCTTCGCGCTCGATTATGTATTCACCTCGCGCTACGCGCTCGGGCGTATTTGCATCGCGCTTGACGCTAGGGTCCTCTAGATTTTTGAACTTCGTGTTCGACTTCGATGAAAAGAAAAAGTTTGTTTGCAAATATTATAAAATTATCAAAACCTCTACATATTAAGTGATTGTTAAATTTGTTTTTATTTTAAACTGAAAAGGAACTTTATTTACTCAAGGTTCTATCGACCTTAAGGAACACATTCTCATCCAGACACTCGCGCTTCGCGCTCGATATTTGATTTGAAAATCATTTGAACCGTATGATAAAAACAAAAAAGTTTGAGCGCACTTACGGCGTGCGATTTGGTAAATACACTGAGCGCGCACTTTGTGCTTCGTATTATATGTTCTTCATATACAAATTACTATATTGGTATTTTATTTCAAATGAAAAGTAATGATATAATTCAGGCGACAAATTTTATTAGTTAACATTTTATTTTAGCTTGTGCCGTTTATCGAAAAAGTTAATTTTTTCATTTTGAATATATTCATACCACAAATATTGATTACGGGTGTGTAAGTCTTTTTTGAATGCACAATTTTTGTTCATTTATATGTTTTCGTACCTTGCATTGTTTTTTCAAAAATTTGATTTTTTCTTACTGTCAATGTTATTTTCACGAATAAAACAAAAACCACGCATCCTATCGAAACATGAGTCACAATAAATTTGTACCTCTTCCTTGGATGAACAAATTTTGTTTCGGTCATTTTTTCGTAGCTGGTAATATTCGTCTGAAAATTTGATTTTTCTATTTTCAATGCTGTTTTTTACGAATAAAACAAAAACTACGCGTCATATCAAAAAGTGAATAATAAGAAATTTGTAGATCTTTTTTAGGTGCACAATTTTGGTAAGATAATCTTTTTCTGGTATCTTGCATAGTTTTACAGCAAAATGGCTTTTTTGATTTTTCATTAATTTTTTGTGCGATCAAAATTTGAATTTTTTATTTTTCAAAAAATTCAAAAAGTTGTTATGAAAATATTATAGGGTGTTCAGGAATCAACGTTTTTCTCCTCTTGACTTTTTTTCATATCGTGCGTTTTTCGGCTTAAAATGTTCATTTTTGTTTGATTTTTTGAATTTTGAAAATGCTATAACTCCAGTAATTTTTTTTTTATCACGAAAAGTAATAAGAATATTTTGTTCGTCATTTTGCGTACTACTAATAACCGTACATAGAATTTTCAAATCTTCCAAAAAAGTGGTCTCAAAAATTTTCAAAATGTGCTCACTTTTTGGATGGGTGACGGACAACTTTGCACGTAGCAACTTTGCACGTGCCCAACTGTGCACGTCGATGGCCGGACGGACAACTGTGCACGTCCATCTGTGCACGTCCAAGACCACAGGAGCCCATCTGTGCACGTCGAAATTTCGACGTGTACAGTTGTCCAAGTACCATCTGTGCACGTGCACAGTTGTCCAAGTGACAACTGTGCACGTTGAAATTTCGACGTGCACAGTTGTCCAAGTACCATCTGTGCACGTGCACAGTTGTCCAAGTGACAACTGTGCACGTCGAAATTTAGACGTGCACAGATGGGCTCCTGTAGACGTGGACATGCACAGATGTCACTTTCCTAACTGTGCACGTGCACAGTTGTCACTTGCCCAACTGTGCACGTGCACAGATGTCACTTGCCCAACTGTGCACGTGCACAGATATCACTTGCCCAACTGTGCACGTTTATGTCCTTACGTAAGGGTTTATACGAGGGTGATCCTTTATATCTACGTATAATAAATTTTTAACAGTTAAAATTCCAAATTATTATAAATATAAGAAAATATTTCTTTAAATTTATTTTGCTTCCTCATAGAGAAAGCTTTGTAATAGTTACATTTTCGAAAAAACTTTCATTCATTTAATTTAACTTTCGTCAGTTGATAAATGTCTAATACAATATTCTGAAGTTTGTATTAGATATTTACATTCTGTGTGTCTGTGTGTTGATGCTACACTTTTTTGTGAACACGATAACTTGAGAATAGTTGCAGATAAATTGATAAAATTCGTACGGTTTATTTTTACCACTAATAACTTAAATCAGACACAAGGATTTCAAAAAATGTTAATTGCATTTTTTAGCACGTTTTTACTACTTGAAAAATTGTTTTTTATATTTCAAACTTTTTTTCGTTATCGTAATTCACAGTTAATGCATGCAAACAGAATATTCCTTGACTCGAAAGAAATCCATTGTTCTATAATATTAATATATTTTATTGAAGATTAAGACAATTTTAATCAGTTATAATATTGTAAAAATTGAGATTTACAATTTTATTTTAATAATTAATCCTTCTTCTTTAAGGAAGCAAATGATCTATTTACTATTTCATCATGACGAGGAAGCAGAGTGCTCATGATATGAGCCCCAACAAATATAGACTCCGGTAAAACGCCCAAAATCGAATTCACAGATAGTTTTAATACTCTCATCTTAATAAGCCCTACACTGTCAAAAATGTTTGGAATTCTCTAACACTTCTACAATACAAGAGTAAGGTAAAATTGCAAACACGGTATTGGAATGACGAAATTGCAATACATGTATTGTAAGTGCTGTAAATCGTGAAGTCACCGTCGAGCATTCCAATACATGTATTGTAGCGTTCATGAGTCGAAAATTGTGCACAAGGGATTCACGGAGTTAATGGAATTCAGGGAATTCATGAAACTTGAGGAATTCACGAAATTTATGGAATTCATGGATTTCACGGATTTCGCGGAATTAATGGAATTCACGGAATTCGCGGAATTAATGGAATTCGCGGAATTCACGGAATTCATGGAATTCACGGAATTCAGAGAATCCAAAGAATTTAGAGAATTGAAGGAATTTAGAGAATTGAAGGAATTTAGAGAAGTGAAGGAATTCAAGGTATTCATAAATTTTAAGAAATTTTGAGAATTGAGGATATTAAGAGAATTTAAGGCCATATTTAACGGCCATACCACGCTGAACAACCCAGTTCTCGTCAGATCACTGAAGTTAAGCAGCGTTGGACGCGGTTAGTACTTGGATGGGTGACCATTCAAGAATACTGACATGAGTGCTGTTGGCACATCGTGGGTTGTGGTGAGCCCACACTTGTAGTTATTTATAACTACAAGAAAAACCTAGAAACACTACCCGAATCGGGTAGTGTCACGCCTACTCTGAAAGGGATATGGTTTAATGGTATATTAAGGAATTCAGAGAATGCCAGGCATTCCATGAAATCTATGAATACAAAGAATTCCAAATCCTTAGAATTTACAGAATGGGTTTCATTCCTGGAATTCTCATAATTCCTTGAATTCGTTGAATTCTTTGAATTCGTTGAATTCCTTGAATTCGTTGAATTCCTTGAATTCTTTGAATTCCTTGAATTCCTTGAATTCCCTGAATTCTCTAAATTCCTTGAATTTTCTGAATGCCTCGAATTCTCTGATTCCCTTGAATTCTCTGAATTCCTTGAATTCTCTGTATTCTTTTAATGGACATAAACGTGCACAGTTGGGCAAGTGACATCTGTGCACGTGCACAGTTAGGCAAGTTCCATCTGTGCACGTGCTCAGTTGAGAAAGGGACATCTGTGCACGTGCACAGTTGGGCAAGGGACATCTGTGCACGTGCACAGTTGGGCAAGTGACAACTGTGCACGTGCACAGTTAGGAAAGTGACATCTGTGCACGTCCAAGTCCACAGGAGCCCATCTGTGCACGTCTAAATTTCGACGTTCACAGTTGTCACTTGGACAACTGTGCACGTGCATAGATGGTACTTGGACAACTGTGCACGTCGAAATTTCAACGTGCTCAGTTGTCCATCTGACCAACGGCGTGCACAGTTGTCCATCTGGCCATCGACGTGCACAGTTGGGCACGTGCAAAGTTGCTACGTGCAAAGTTGACCCCATCCCTTTTTGGATTTTCATCCAAAGTAGCTGGTTAACGAACTCGTTCTCTATTTTTCGGCCATGAAAAGTGTGCCAAAGCTCAATCAAATCTGATCATTTTTTCGAAAGTTATCGTGGCTACAGACAGACAGACAGACTACAGACAGACAGACACCTTCGTAAAAATCGTTTTTTCTAGCTCAGGGGGTCTCAAAACGTGGAGATTTGATGAAAACCGACTATGTCAAATTTTACATAAAACCAATACCTTCTGATTAGAATGAGAATGTAAAAATTTTAAATTCCAAAAGTTTTAAATTTATAATCTCACAAAAATATCTACGATACAAAAAACTCCGCTAAGTAAAAACTGATCAGTCCAATTAACATACCTTTTGAAATAAAAGTTTCCCAAGTAATGCTGAAAAAATGTGACTTTTAAAATGTATTGAATTAGGAAAGTTATAAAAACTTTTAAAATGTATTGAAAGAGAAAAAATTACGAAAACTTAACGAGATTTTATGTTTTTTAGTAATGATAATAATTTAGCTAAGCTTTCATAATTTCTTTCCTTTCAATACATTCTTAAAGTTTCTATAATTATTCTAATGTAATACATTTTAAAAGTCATATTTTTTCTAATTATTGGCAAATTTTTATTTTACAAACTATGTTGATTTCACTGATAAATTTTTACTTGTCGGAGTTTTTTTGCATAGTAGATGTATCTGTTGAGATTCAACTTCTTTCTTAATGAAAATTTATTTAAAATAAAATACTCGTTTCAAAGTAATAAACATATGTAATAACCAACACAAAATAATGCACAGACTGGTATTGATATTGCTTTTATAACTAAAAATATAATTATGAACAGTTTTCCCACTTATACAACACACTATAAAAGACATAATAATTGTTACACTATGTAGATGTCACAAATTCATCTAGTCAATGTGGAAGCTTTATCTAACCAATTTATAATAAAATTTTCAGATATAAAAAGAGAGATATCTCTAAAAATAATTCATGAATCATAATTTCCTGAGAAAGGTACAGGAGCTTTATCTAGTTCATTTATCTTCAAATTTTGAAACGAATTGGTTAAATATTATAGGCTGCACGTAGACTGAACTGCTAAAAAAATCCAATTTATTGCATAAAAAGTGAAATATCTCTAGAAATAATTTATAAATCAAAATTTTCTAAAAGACGGCACTGTAGTTTCATGTAGTCAATTTATCCTAACATTTTTAAATGAATCATTTGAAAATTATAGGCTACAGGTTGACTGAACAGCTAAGCAATAGAATTTTTGGCATAAAAACTGAAATATCTCCAGGAATAATTAATGAATCGAAATTTCTTTCAAAACGGTACTGAAACTTCATCTAGTTCAATTATTTTAAATTTTATGTACGATTCGGTTGAAAATTGTAGGCTATAAATCGACTTCACTGCTAAAAATCATACATTTTTCATATTTTATAAATCTGATGTGCCCATTTTCTAAAAAATGGATAATGTGTATGCGCACAAGTTATATTTTTACGATTTTTCATTGAGTCCGAAACGTATAATGCATATATGTAAAGAATTGGCTAAAATATCCAATATGTGTACGATACTAAAAAATGTTAGCGTTTTTTCGAGAAAAGATATTCTCGTTTTTTTTTGCTTGGTGGCGATTCACTACCGCGATTATCGTTTCTCTGAATTCCATTCCTTTTCAATTTTAAAATATGCAAATTTGAAGGCGTCCAAACCTAAAACCTGTAATATTTAAAGCGTCAAAATTCAATTAACCCTTGAATTAAAACGCTTAAAAATGTTCTAATATCCCATTTCAAATTCTCCTAATCTTATTATTTTTTAAATTCAAATTGAACATTCTACTGTTTTAAACACAAATGTTATAAACAAGTAACCCCAGAGTTGCATATGTTTTCTAATATTATTAACACTAAATTATTTGAATGTCTCAATAATAAGCAGTTTCAAAAATTAAAATTTTTTAAATAATAAAATACCAATGTTCATAAAGAAATGCATTGAAAGCATCTAATTCAAAACTTTTTGAGTTTGAATATGCCTTCAAAATTTCTAAACCGTTAAATTCAAAATCATTGAAGCTTGAACATTTTCTTTTTAGAAGCTTGTCCTTTTTTTTAGTTTTATTTATGAATGATAACCTATAAAATATTACAAATTTAAAATATACTTTTTGTATATGCTGATAAGAAGATTTTAAAACTATTTTTCCAGATCGACTTCGTAAACTATTTGTGATTAAATATCTTCGCTGAAAAAATTCTCTCACGAAATTTTCTCTTTTTTCCAGATGTTTAATAAATAAAAGAATAATAAGAGAAGGTTTCAGATGTATTCTTTGTTCACTACATCTCATTGCGAAACAACCTCTAATAGGGGAAAAAGCATGTACGATTGTATTGATATAAACTGAATCAGTGAAATTCCATTTATTCTAACGACCTTCAGGTTATCTTTGTCAGTTGTCAAGCGACGTTCATTGGCTGCCCGAGCCTTGTATCGATGCGTCCCTGTAAGCAACTTTTTCAACTGCGCGTATACCGAAACGCGCGGGTCTATTTGAAATCAATAAATACCATCAATAATAATACAGATAATACACCCGACTCTCAGTTTAGTAACTCGCGGTTTAGTAATTCCTAGAACTGCTGGCCCACGCAGTTTCCATACTCAAGGGGCGAGAGACGATTGCGATTCTTGCCTGAAAAACACCACTAGCATAGCGGAAAGGAGCAGTGCGCGGGTACTCATTCGGGTATATTGCGCAATATTATGCATCCCAATTGGAAACAGTTCACACGGCCCCGATCCTTTAGTGCATTTGCGCATTATGCATGTTAGTGTTTTTCAAGTGTTTTTGTTAAAGTATGACGTGAAAAATATATAATTTCCTTGAAATAGTACAATTCGCTAACTAAAAATAAATATAATAGAATCAAAAAAGGCCCCAAATATTTCGCGGAATAGTAAGTTTTCTAGCATGACGTCGCGGTCTTGCTAGGATTGGTGGAAATGTCAGGAAGGTTAGCATAGTTCTTGACATAGCAATGCAGACAACTTTTTGGAGAAAATATTCTAAACGTAAAACTAAGTTATAAAGGTATGAATAATAATATTTTCAAGTGTATCATGGTAGGATAAGTGGTAATGTCAGCCGTCAGGAAGGTTACCACATGGGACTGCAACTGCATACGACTTTTGGAGAAAATATTCTAAACGTGAAAGTTTCACGAAGATACAAGCAGCTGTCCGAAATTTGAGGTAAGAGTACCCGATCTGATACACTAACTTGAAATTTTGGATATTTTTTCATATGTCGTGACACTGAAAGGTCGTCAATCGACAAAAGAATGGAATATGAGTGAGGATATACACTTTACACTTGACAAATATTACTATTCGTACATTTATGACTTACTTTTACGTTTAGAATATTTTCTCCAAAAAGTTGTCTGCATATCCATGACGTCATGCTAAAATACTCAATTCATACCAACAAGGGATTCCCGCTCTTCCGGCCTCTTTTTTAAATTGGTCAGCCACTGACGCGGGTGACTGTACATGCCACATATGGACCGTGGCGGGAGGTGACAGAACTGGGCAGTTTCGATTAAGCGTGTATAGTGGATTTCGAATAGGTGAACTTTCGAATAGGCGATCGTTAGAATAGGTGGAAGTTCACTGTAATTTTAAATTCAGTTTTTAATTAAGAATTTTAATTCTTTTTAAATGTTTTGAACGGTTAAATTTCATAAATTCAAATATGTGCATCAAAATAGGTAGTAGGAAACTCCTTGACAATTCATTTATTAACGTAGAACCCGTCTGAAATTAGCACACTTTTTCCCCCACGAAAAGTCGTTGATATTATGACGAAATATGAATAGTTTGAAATTTTCAATTATTTCACGAGATAAGACGATTTTTGAAAATTATCAAAAATGTATTTTCCTGATTTCAAACTAATTTTCATCTGCAACAAAAATTACCTTAACGAGTTAGGATTTAACCCATACCGTAAACAGTGGCTAAGCGGCGCATATGCGGGGGAAAACGGCGCACCCTTAATTCTGTATTTAAAACACAATATCGCTTCTTCTAATTTTTTCAATTGATGCTCTCTTAAAATGAACCAGTGAAATCTCACTGATTTCCAGTGAAATCTCACTGGTTGAAATAGTCAGAAGTGTGTCACTGACAATCAGTGAGCATTCACTGGTTCATTCAGTGAAGTTCCGACACTGGTTTAATCAGTGAGGTTCACTGGTTTCTCAGTACCAGTAGTCACCTGGTCGTACGCCTTGTCGCCTGTCAGCTGTTTAGGTATGGCACTTATCATTCATCGCACTTTTGTGGTAAGAGTTGTAAAAATTAAATTTTAAAAACCTCACTTTATCCTCACAACAATAAATGAAGGCCGGGCTGCAATATAATGGGATATCATATGTTGCGCCTGATTGTGGAAAGACCCGTCGTTATGTTAACGTGTCGCGTTGCTCAAAGTCAAACCCATGGCCAGGGACCTCCCACTATCAAGCGAAAGATATTATATCCCCTGCTTATTGCAGACAGGCACCAAATATTTATAAAACAAACACTTGTACACAATAAGATTCGTTTTCACTCGAGAAATGCCAATGACCTAACCGACGACGCGCGCGTACCAGACGACTGGAGGTTCATGTCTTGCCCGCGTGGAGCGCTATATCACTGGTTCAATCTATCATTTGGCGTAACTGGTAGAATCAGTAGCGCTATTTTAGTTGAATCTCTTACTGGTTCGTCCAGTCAAAGTGGAAAAATCACTAGTTCACCAGTGATAATTCAAAATACTGATTCAACCAGTGACAATTTCACTGGTTCAGTTTAAGAGAGTGTTTCACAATTATTAGTAGGAAGCCCGAGGGGTACATAACTGTGAAATTCTGTGCACGCCGATTGCATGATTTCACTGTGAAATTGCAAAGTGATTTCACTGATTGCAAGGTGAAAATAGAGTGCTTGCAATGAAATTTGTACACCGTTTGCAGGAGTTGTGTACCCCGTGAGCAAGCCTCTATATTTTTCACTTAGAAGAAGCAAATATCGTATTAGGAAATGCAGAATTAAGGGCGCGCGACTTTCTCCAACATGTGCCGCTTAGCCCCTTTTTCGATGGGAAAAAATTCGATTTCACCTCCTTCAAAATTACCTGAAACAAAAATTCACTTCTGTTTTTTCTGTAACACTTTATTACCAAAGGCGAATTCTAACGGTAATTTAACTCATCATTAGGCAGACCTTTATGAACAAATACTTGTCTGAGGTACAAACAGGTGTTCGTGTAAAGAGCTGAGGGTTAATACGTGTAAGGAGAAGGGGATGAAATGCATAGCTCGAGAGTGTCGGAGACAGTTGCCGCGGTGTTGCCGGATCAATTTCGGTGGACCGCAGACACAAACTGTTTCAGTGGACTCAATCGAGCGGTTCTATCGTTGCTCTTCCTTCCTCTACCCACACCCTCTCATGGCCTTTTCCTTCTCTTCTCAACCCCACAAATAAGTCTTCCTTTCTCCTTTCTTGACCATTTCATATATTGTCTTTTCCCCTCTTTATTTCCTTCAGTTCTTCTCTTCGTTTTTCTTTTCTCTTAGACTGAAAACAGATTCCTTTCTGCCAACAAATGCATACTTCTTTGAATCTCTTTTCTTAGACAATAGGTAGCCTTCCATAGGGTATAGAAAATTTATGAAAAAGGAAAAAATTAAGATTTTCCGAATTTTTCAGATTTCTCTATAATGCCAGAATAGGCAATTGCACACATTAAGCAATTTGACACATTTTGTAATTCGAGACGTGCGGTAAATTCGCACATAGCACAATATGGCAAATGGGAAAATTTGGCACATGGTCTTGATTCTTGAAAGAGTTGCAGTGGCAGCCAAGAGACCTTTTTATAATATAGAGCGACAAGGAAATCTTATTTTATTTAATCTTTATTATTTTATACATTTACATTTGGGGCCGCTCAAAAACTAGGGCACGCTATTTTCAAAACCTTTTCCACACTTTTCCTTCTTCGTCACAGAGGTCATCAGATAAAGCTTGAACCCCTAGACTGACGTCACAAATACACCCCCCTCCCTCTTTAAGTCAAAAGTGTTTCTTCGAATTCGTTTGACGAACGCCTAAAATAAAACAGAATACATGCAAACATAATATTTCAACAGACTTCATAGTCCAAAATTCTCTCAAAACAGGGGAAATAGGATGATTTAACACGAAAATAAGGAAATAAATTCATTTAAATAAAATCATTGTATAGGTGGGTGATGCCCCCGAAACGATCATTTTTCCTGTAATTGATTTTTTCTTTAATATTTGCTACAATTTTTTTTCTTCCAAAATATGTTAGGTAATAATATTTTGAAACAATCGCAGAGAATAGATATATCTTTTTTACTATATTAAACATTTATTTTCTGTATTTGGTCCCCAAATCTCATTACTCTGGCATGTAATAATCATGTTTCGTTTACAACAAAATACATGCATTTTAAACGAAAATTATTCATATTTACCCAATAAAATAAATTTTTAACAAATTAGTTGAACTTTCAACCAATGATTTGAATTTTCAATAAAAAAGATGATCCTTTATTGAAAAATTAACTAGTGGAATTTTTAACCAGAAATATAATAGTAGACTTATCATTAACAAAGAATTATCTTTCGACGAAAAATAGATAGATTTCTTAGTGGTTTCTATTAATTCAATTCGAATTTAAGCGGAAAAAAGAGAAATTATTTTAAGGAGGACAAAAGAACCCTATTTTATATTTCTTTCCCCTTTTATCTTTGTTCCTCTTATTTTCTTTCCATCTTATTTCCTTTTATCCCATTTGATATATAATCCTCCAATTCCTTTCATCACTTTGCAATACCTCTTCCCTCAATTTATTCTCTTCTCTTAGTGTCTCGCCTATCCTTTAGGAAAATGTAGATCTCTATACTACTTTCAACACAGACATAACTCCAATTTCAACTCGACTTAAATTTCGCATTAAAATTAGCGCGGAGTTTGAACAGAAAAGAGGGGTACCAATTCGAGTCAACACAGGCGAGACGAGGTGGAACGTCATACGAATTTTCTCTATACCCTCTCTTTTCTCTCTTATTCGTTCTGCAGAGCTTTTTCTCGATTTCAGAAGCGCCAGTAGGAATTATAAATTGTGGTTGGATTACGCAGGGAAAAATTGTTTGGTTTCGTTTAAAAAGAAAGTCGGTAGAATGTGCTTCAGCAGAAAAGTATAGGATTATAACGAAGCTGTTTACCAAATTCAGAAAATGAGATTCACTGGGCTTCGTTTACTTTTCACTTTTTTAAATTCATTCATTTATTCTACATTTATTAAACTAAATAAGTAAAAAGTGAATTTTGCTTAGAATTGAGGGACTACATTAGTAGAACTTCAAACAGAAGATTAGTGTATCAAGATGACGTCAAATTCTAACCCTTACAATGAATGGGAAAATTTCTAAAGTTTTTTAAATTACTTTGAAAATTGAGTGAACTAAAAATGACTTTATTTCTATATGCCATAAAAGTTTCACAATTTTTATTTCTGATTTTTGTATAGGAATAACAGTAATCAAAAGAGAATTTTGAAAACCTCAGGGATTGTTTGTTGGAGGTATCTCGCAAAATGCTTACAAAAATTGGCAGTTTATTTTGATTTGCGTGTGTTTGTCTGGATAGGATTGCAATTTTTTATTAATAATTTCTTTAACATAACAGAAGCTTTTTGCTGATACTTCACAAAAATCTCTTATAAACTTACAATAACCTCTGAAAAAAAAATTATAACATTTGTCCAAGCGTGAACATTTTATTCCTTAAGGCTTCTCTTTCAATCACCAAAGATTTTGTTTTTGTTTTCACCCGCTAGTTTTGTTCGAATGCCAACAAATTATTAACGTTCAAAATCGGTTAATATTAACACTGGCCTCAAATACCATGCATTTTCAATCATAATTTTAAATATATGACAGGTTTTTGTGCAGAATACTTTCAAAAATTAGAATCAACCATAATTTTTAATATTATTATGAAATGGACCCAAAAATCTCATATTAAATGCTAATTGGGAATTCCACACAATGTTAAAGTTTATTGTGACATTTAAAAACACTTTTTCGCAAAGATCATCAGGAATGGAATTTTTTACAAGTCACAATAAAGTTTTTTTTTAAGACGTTAGGATCCTTACATTCAAAATGAATGTTATCATTTATTTGAATAATTTTTAAATAATTCAAGTAAAATTTATTTCTGAAAAATAATGTAATACGCTCATCTATGCACAAGTATCTGGTCTACCAGTTTCCTTGGGCTCACCGAAAATATTTGTTCTAGACCCTCACCTAATTTTGGTGAATCTAGACATAGGACAATTATTTTAGTAAATAAAGATCAAAACGCATTCTGAAATAAAAGTCAGATTTTCAGTCAGAATAAATTGTTTGAATTATTATTATATTTTATTGTTGCAATCGTTAGAAATAGTATTGAGAACATAAAAACAATGAAATATTGTG
>CAKNYM010051597.1:130584-148351 GCA_932195095.1 Andricus curvator | reverse complement strand
CATTTTTCACATAAAACCAATACTTTCTCATTATGATGAGAATGTAAAAATTAAATATACTATAATATAATAATATAATCATTTTGTCGAAGTTATAGACCATAGAAAAGTAGTAGGAAAAACGTCTTTTTAAAGTAATTTTTTATGAAATTTGGATATTCTTACATTTTGTTTGGCTTCTTTGGTCACCATCAGTTGTTTTAACAGTTTTTGATAATTTTAACAATCACACATTGCTTTAACAATTGTTCTCTGTGAACATTTTCAAACCGTAGTACATTCTTTATGCTATAAGTTGGTTCATCAATATTAGGTGTCAATTGTGTAATTCTTTCAACAATACCTCTTTTTTCCAATATGTAGATCTTTTTGCAGAAAAAAATCGGAAAATGCGTATTTTTTCGGCAACTTTTAAATAAATTTGAAAAATTTTAAATACCTGTTTGTCTTAAGGAATACTTTGAATAGATAAAATAATTTTTTAAAAGATTTTTACTTTTTTAATATTTTTTGATGTTATGTAATAATGTATATATTTGAAAGATATTTACTGTCAATTTGAATGACTTAATTTGTATGAAATACACGAGGAAACGTTTTACTTTCGTATAATATTATCTACTAGTTGAATAAAAAACTCATCATTCAAATATCCAAATTTTTTGAATAATTACTAAAAAGATCAATATTTTTTACCCGCAACAAACATGAAACATATGTTTTTTGAAGTGAAAACTTTAATTACTTAATAAGTCGAAGATATTTCGTGAAAGAGACTATGCCATTAAAGTAAGTTTAAGGACTTTTAAAAACGTTCTTCATTTCTAGAACTATCAATAATTCTAAAAAACAAATGTTATATCGCTACGATAATTATCTACTGAGATAAATTGGGTGAATTACAATACTGATCGATTTTTTAATTGATAATTGTAATATATACTTACATTTGATAAGCTAGTATAAAATCTTATCATTCGTAATTTGCTTTGATCCTTATGTTCCACCATAATTTTGGATGGGATTGGCATGCATTTTTTTTGGAATGTAGGTGATGATACAAGTACAACCACGAAAATTTTATTATTGGAAGCAGGTTTTTTGGACTTGTATTGGATATCTTGGCGAATTCACTGATTTAGATGACATTTTTTAGAATGAATAAAACGCAATTCAAAAATAAATTTTGCACGTCAAACGGACCTATAAATTATTAACTGTTTCTGAAAATTGAGACAAATGTTAAAAGTTATTTTTCCATAGTGGAGTTTAGACTCGCACATTCACGGTAATTAATAGATTGGCAAAACATTTTGAATTAAAATTCGCTGATAAATAATTACATTTTTAGAGCTTTAAAATTTTTTTAAAGAGTACATAAGAATATACATTTCATAATTTTAGATTTTTCATGAGCGCGACAAGTAATTTATCAAAAACCATATGTGAACTAACCATAACTTTCCATAGGACTAACGTACCTGTATGCATTCTTTAATGCAGCTGATGACAGTCGAAGTAACATAGGCATATGAAAATTTGCCCCTGCGAATCATAGTCAAGTACAACGAGAAAAATGCTATATCGAAAATTCATTTTGTTTGAAATAACTACATTTTTAAAAATAATTTGAATATCGTATTTTGATATGATGATTAAGAATATGGACAGAGAAATAATACTTGCAAATGTCATTGTCAAGGTCAAAAGATGAAGAATAATTTTCTTCATTCGACCCCATTTCCAGTATTGAAAAAATACTTGTTTATAGTTAGCCATACTGCAACTCTGCAAAATCTACCTTTCAATTATATTTAACTTTATTTCCAGGTCTTCGAAAACAAAACGTTTATAGTTGGCAATACTCTAACTCGGAAAAATCTACTTCTCATTTATATTTAGTTTCACTTCCAGTATTAAAAACCCCTCTTCTTTATAGTTGGTTAGAACGAAATTCAGAAAAAATCTACTGCTTATTTATATTTGACCCCATTTCTATTTTTTTTTAAATCATTCGTTTATAGTAGGCCATACCCAAACTCGTCAAATCTTCCTATTAATTATATTTGAACTCACTTTCAGTATTCTAAAAAAAAACCAATCGTTTATAGTTGGCTACACGATAACTTGGTGATGCATTTTGATATACTGCTTACTGATATGGCCATGAAAATACGTAAGTTATTTATATAAACCATTTTTTTCTGTATTCGACCCACAAATCTGGTTCCTCTGGCATGCAATAACTATGTCATCTTCTACTAAAGTGGGCTAAAAAGGTAATAAATATTTTTGAATATCGAAATTATAAATATTTTATCAGACAAATTGTTATACTTTACTCTCATCTAAAACATGAAAAAATAATACTCGGTAACAAAATTTTGTTTGCCATGAATAGATGGGACATTTCAGTATAATTTTTCCATAGAATATGGATCTGAAGGCGAAGATGTTCTATCTGTTCACTTAAACGGTGACTCTGGGATACCAGGCGACCGCGCAGAGTATGCAACCTTATCCTTACATGCGGGGCTCTGCAAGGACGGACGAACCCTCTCCCTAGCTACTCGTGGGAACAACAATGACACCTGCAAACCACCAAAAAGTTGTGGATGCGGTTCAAAACGATCGAACGCACAGAGAACCCGACAATGGGTCGGCAAACAGTGCCGATCACCCTAGAGTTCGGTGTGCTGAAAATAATTTAGATGGAAACAAGACGATGAATTGGCGAAACGCTCACATTGAGTGAAATAATCAACTCAAAGATAACATGCTAGACTGCTCCGATGCCATATTATCCCTGTTCACGTAGGCTTTATGGTGCGTACGCACACTCTGTGGTGCCCGGACACCCAGAGCTTCAGCAAGTTTCGCATCAGTTACTGCGAAATCAACGTGCCTACCTGTGTAAAAATAGATATGTACGCAGAGGGTTTCCACAATCGCTGCTGGAACAAGGTGCAGACGAAGATGAGCAAGCGACATTAAGACCAACCGCGAAAAGCAGGCACCTTCTGAGAGATGATTGCGATTTCAGGACAAGGAGGAACATTGACATGCAGGTTCCTCCTGAGCCCCAACATCTGGCTGATATGGATGCCTCCTTTCGTGAGGATATCTCGGAGGAGTCCGACCTCTGGACCATCAATTGTTCAGTTTATGGTGCTGCAAGAGTTTCGGCTGATTCAAATCAAAAGACGCTCGCCTCAACTGAACAGAAAGATTGGATGGACAGGACAGAATGCGTCCCGTGTTTAGTGTGTGATTGCCTACATAACATCTGGTAGAAGCGAGAGAACGTTCACGGAAAGGGTTTGAAAGTTCGCCCAAGAACAGAGGATCTACAATCACACACTGGACAAGTCAAAGCTGCTGACAATCAAGCAGCATATTGCTGACAAAATACGGGTGTTATACGACGCAAGGAGGAGAATACAGAAGAGGGAGAGATGGGTCAGGGCTAATCGACAATTTTTCGTTGACTCATCACGCCTCTTCAGTGATCTCCCTGTTTCTGTCAAAAATTCACCCAAGAGAAACAAGGTAGAGAACTTTTCCGCTGCAGGACCAGATGGTATCAAGAACTTCTCATGAAAGAAGTTTACTTCTACACACCAACATCTGGCCCGCATATTCACTTGATATCTAAAGCCAAAAACGCCTATTCCGTAGTGGCTGGTGTTAGGACGCACTATACTCCTACCGAAAAAAGGCAACTTGACGAACCCTGAGAATTACAGGCCAATAACTTTTTGAACACGCTGTATAAGATCTTTACAGCTGTCCTAAACAACAGGATTGTTCGAAGAATTGAGCCTGCGTGGAGAGAGTTGTACGAACAAGGTGGTTCGAAAAAAGGTATATCAGGCTGCCGAAAGAACCTTCCAATTGACAGGTGCATCTGCAAAGACGCAGCAGCCCATCAGCGCGTCTCATCATAAACTTATCATCTTCCACAAGGGCATCTTTCAGGGCGATACCATGAGCCCTCTACTCTTTTGCATCACAATTCTGCCTCTCTCTCGCACTACGAAATTCTCCTGGACACCTCTGTACTGACACTTATCATCGCGAGCATAAGATCACCAATGAATTTTATATGGATGCCCTGAAGATCTATGCTCCTGGTGCAAGCAAACTTCAACTTGCTCTAAATATCGTCAAGAAGTACACAGGAAAGATTGGTATGGACTTTGGATTGGACGAGTGTGCGAAGATTCATCTGAAAAAAAGAAAAGATATTTGGCGTTCCCGATGACCCTGAGATTGTGGATATAAGCGTCATTAGACATCTTGACACTGGAGAGACCTATACTTACCTGGCCATGCTTCAAAGCCGCATTCAGGAAAAACGAGCTTTCGGCCCTTGATATCGCCACACGTAAGATCTTGCATAAGAGATTGCATATCAATTCGTCCGTTCCGCGATTATACATCTCACGCCGTGAAGGTGGACGCGGACTCCTGCGAATCTCCTATGTCTTCATAACCGAATTGTTCTAAGTACAGCTTACATCGTTGCAAATGGCAGAGATTCTCTCCTAAAAATGGTCAGGAAACACAAGATGATTGGCAAAGGAACATTCGTTTACAAAGCCGCGGAGCAGGCGGTCGAGACCCTTGGTCTGAATTTTAACATCAAAATCGAGGAAAGTGCATTACTCCATCTAGATGCTTCACTTCTAAAAGCCGAAGTAAAGAAAGCAGAGGTTGAAGAATTCCGCCCTCAGATACTCGAAAAGAAAATGCACGGAAAATTTAACAGACATGTAGAAAATCAGTCCTTGACGAAGGAGCAAACTTTTGTTTTCCTCAGAGAGATAGAGTCAATTGTCCAAAACGAGAGGTGCCAAATTTTCTGGGACTACGATTTTCGGACAGCAGTCTCCGTTGCACACTCGAGGTCTGACATCGTTCTCCAAGACTTGGAGAAACAAACTACATTCGTGATCGAATTCTCGGCTCCGTCCGAATACAAGATCACTGCCAAGGAGAAGGAAAAGGAGGAGAGATATGAAGACCTTAAAAGAGAGCTGCAATGATTGTACCCAAAATATTCGGTTGAATTTATTGTCCTTGTGATCGGTGCTCTCGGAGGTGCGAAATTGTCACTGGTTCGTAACCTTGAAGCCATAACCGTGTGCCAAAAATATGCCTAGGCACTTGTGAGATGGATGCAAAAAGCTGGCATCCTTGGGTTACTTCGTGTCCTCAAGACACATGAGGGTTTCGCCAGGGTGTCGTTGTGATTTCATCGTGCTCTGTGGCCACATATCTGACGGTCGTGAGACGTAGACATAGGTGTGATTTGCCGTGGTTCTGCATATAATCTCTTGCATGCTAGTATTGCAATTTAAAATGCATCATGTATTGAAAAAATGTCCCCAGATCTAACATTGGAAAAAGAATTTGTACCACTCCTGTCACATTTGAAATAAGTAAAAATATAGAGAGGACGAAGAAATTGGGCTACCATATGTGCTGTAAGCATTTTAAAAGATCAGAGAAGATTTAGATACATCAAATGAAAAAAAATGGTGAAATGGTGACCGTCTGATACTACTGCTTTGCTGTTGGCGGTGGTGGGTGTGGCGAGCCCACACTTGTAGTTATTTACTACAAGAAACTATCCACCTAGAAACACTACCCGAATCGGGTAGTGTCACGCTTACCCCTTGAGGCTCGCCGAAAGGGAAATGGCTTAATGGTATATATATATATATATATATATATATATATATATATATATAAATAAACTTCGAGGGACATACATGTTGAAAACTATTTAAAAATTGTTCATATGAATTATTATTCTTTTTTTTTTAATATCCATATGATAAAATTTCTTTTTTTTTCGCTTTGGAATCAGTTTACTTTAAAATTCTTGTTAATTTGCCAACCATTTTGGCCACAAATCGGGTCCCTCTTAACTTTATGAAAAGTAAAAGAAACTACTAATTTCTCGCATTATACACTTCGCGTTGTTTTTAAAAGTAATTTTTGTGATAGGCACCTTTTGTTGACCCTCTACTGCTCTGCAATCTTTTTTTGTGTACATGTTTTACATTCTCATTATTGATAAGAAGATGGTATTACTTTTTTTCTCTAATTATAAGTGTTTTCGCTAAATTTTGGAGAAATATCTCATCGGCTCTCCATTTTTTTGTTTCCGTACTTACCTCCTGAATTTCTTTCCAGAAAGGAATTCATTTTCACTTTCTGTTGCAGGTGAGAACATTAATTATATGAAAGAAATTTAACACAGAATTTTTTTTCAGATCTTTGTTTTTTCTTGACGCTGAAAGAATAAAATTCAGCGTTGGTTGATGGAACCAACCCCAAAAATCGTCCGAGTGGAAGCGCGGGTAATCAACCATCGGTTATTTCAGAAGCAAACACAGTGCCTCGGTCTTGCATATTACACGAGCTTTGAGAAGGGGCACCTACGAGTGCCGCCGCGTTTTTAATTAAGCATTTTCCACCCTCTAATTTTCAAGGATATTTTTTTTTTACTCACAAGAAACTCACGCTAGCTTCTCAGACTCCCATCGCTCCAGATGTACCATCTTTTGAGTGTCGCTTCCAAGATTACAGCTATCGATTTTGCAATTAGCCGGAAAATAGTTTAGATGCTCGACTTGAGCACAGGACTGTTAGAATTATTTTCAAATTTTAATATTATTTTAGCAAAATAATATTCAAGGAGAGGATTCAGCCCAATTTTCAGACTCTTTGAAAATGTACTTTTGAAAGGTGCTCTTTCGTTTCCAATGATATTTTTCAAATTCAGAACTTCTTCTACTCTCGAAGAAAAAAAATATATCTGGTCAGTACTTTTGCAAGCTTCATTTTTCAGGAATATAAAAGTTTAAAAACGCTTGAGAATGTGAAACGAAATTGAAAATATCTTGCAGAGGGATTCGAAACCACGGCACTTTTGTTAACATGGACTTCGTGAACTTTTCGCCCAAAACCAACTTTAATTGAAATAGACGTCATTCTATTACATAAAGATATGGGTACAAATAAGAAAATTTGAATTATCTAATTTTATTCTTTTTTGAAAAATGTATTTGAGAACAAAAAAAACTTTTTCCTTTTCACATTAATTACAATATGTGTTAAAATAGTAATAAACGAGATGAAGAAGTAGACCCTTATTTAGAATTTTATTTTTCCAATTTAATAACAAATATTTCATTTGAATCATTCAACATATTTTTAATGACGAAATAATTAATTATATCTGCTTCTAGAGCCTTCATATAGGTAAATTGAGATTTGATAAAAAAATTTATTTACAATACAATTAATAAAAACAGTAACTTTAAGGTTGTTTCCAATCATTATTAAATTAAAAATGACATGACAAGGATATCCAAAAAAATGTTATTATTGTGAAGTACATATTTACGTAGGAATAACTTATCAATCAATTGTTTTATAGGTGAAAACACATGTTTTTATTAATATTTTATTCATAAACTCGCCTCCAAAATATGCTTTTTCAAATAATAAATCCGTGTAACCAAAGTACACCGTATTGCCGTACGATCTTTTTCGGGCTTCCAAATTGGTAATTTTGGTCAAATAAAGACACATTACGTGTCATTGAATTTTCACATCTTCAATTACATCCAGTTCTCTTCAATTTTTAAGCAATTTAAGTGGGAAAATTATGCTCTCATAACATAAAATGAAGGAAAAATTGTTTTGTTACCAGATGATTTAAAAACACGCGTACATTTGAAATGTATTGAATTAGAATAAAAAATAAACTTTATTTTCGATAATTGGATAATTTTTTTATTACTTTCTTGAACATTCCTCTAAAAGATATATCGCCATAAATGTGAAAAAATTTGGTAAGATACGTGCTACCGGATGATATTTACTCATATAACAGGCCGACAAAAGTTGTACCCAGAGACCGGACTATGTGACCCCGAAGGATTTTGGTGTCCTAAAAACGAATCCGTTGTCTATAAAACTGAAATGGTTAGTGTGTCATATCTCGGAGAAAAAAAATCGGTTTAAGATGAATAAAAATGTAAATGAAAGGTGAAAAGAAGTACCCACTAAATGATCGCGTTAGCAGTTTTTAGAAAAAAATTGCTGATCGTGTTATATTGCCTCAAATATGGCTAAAAATAGCCATTTTTCCACTTTTAGGTTAGGATATCTCAGAAACCTGACGTAGAGGAAAAATTTGGATAACGGATTCGGTTTTAGGATACCAAAATCCTTCGGGGTCACAAAGTCCGGTCTTTGGGTACAAAAAAGATGTCATTTTTGTCGGCCTGTGTATTTATTCAAATTTATTTTTATACCGATTGAAGCAAAAATATTTTGGACATAAAGACATGATATTTCCAACTTCTTCATTTTTACTCATATAATGACTGAGCCCCCACATATGGATCCAAAAATGGTATCCCATTTTCGTTAAAATCACCTCAAAATATTTAATATGAGAACAAAAACATGTAATTATAATTGTCATATGACTTTCATGTATAATTTGGTCACTGGATATATTTTTGAAACTAAAAAAAGAATAGTTTGAAACGTCCTTTTAATCTGAAAAAATAAATAATTTAGTTTCTAAGATTAGATGGTGATACCTAGAGGATGCATTTCTTTATACTCAGAGAGAGAACTAAAGGATCGCATGACATAATTACTATTTTGCTCTATAGAAGAGGCAAAGAACATTATCGAAAAACAAATTTTCAGTTTTCAGAAGTAGGGGACTTTTCTCTCGATTTTGGATGATAATTGAAAATTAGATTTTGAAGATGGATTATGGAAAATAATTTAACCATACCTCTTTGTTGCAATATGTAGATCTTTTTGCAGAAAAAAATCGGGAAATGCGTATTTTTTCACCGATTTGTTTGTAATTATTAGGCATGGATAGATATTCAGGATAATAATGATAATTATTTATTTATTAATATTCAATAATAATCATATTATCAGTCAGTTCGCGTATTTTTGTGTTATCTACGTGAAAGAAACTTGTTGAAATGGTTTGGTCATGGTAAAGGCAACCGCAGCTTTTCATGAAAATCAAAACATCTGAAGATGAGAAAATATGATGGTTCGCTTCTGTGGTATTTTATGTACTGGAAAAATTACCTTCAAACATATCCAGCAAGAAGAATAATGATACGTCAATCAAGCCTGCGTGGGGAGCTTTACTTATTAGCGGATGTGATTGGAGTAGAGAGATCTTACTACGGGATTATCAGTCAGTTTGCGTATTTTTGTGTTATCTGCGTATTTGACAGGTGATTGGAGGATAAAGTTGTTTTCAAAAGTTAGTTTTTCAATACAAAATAAAAATTTGAAAGCGCTTCTTTGTATGTATATGTATTCGAATTTTTAAGCAATTTTCAATAAATTAATCCCATTGCCTAAAAAAGCGCTTTTGACCGTGTGGCGACCAATCCCTCAACTTGAATTTACTACGCCTTATTAGCTCTGGCGTTTCATTGCCAAACGCTTTGGAAAGACCCACCTATAAATTAAAATTAAATTATATTCGTCATAAATTTAAAAAAATAATAATATCCTCCAAATAATTCTCCATAATTTCGCACCAGAAAACGAGAATGCAGAAATTCTCCACTATTCTAAGTATCATCGCCAGACCCGGTGTTTCCGCAGTCGTCGTTTTCTATCCATTGCCAGCCACGTCAGGAACGTAGTTTCCGTACATAATAAAGGTGCTATGAAAAATAGACGTCCATAATTGCGTTAAAGCCACTACCGAGTTCGGTCTTTAATATCTCACCCACACGGTCGAGAGAAGTGGAGACAGAAAGACAGAAAGACAAAGAGAAAGAGCCAGGCGAAGCCGAGGACAATTGGATTATTGGTCCCACCCCTTGAGCCAGCGACGAGAGAAAGAGACCAAAAGGGAGACAAAGAGCTTGGGGTGGTTTGAGGGTGGCAAAGGTAGAAGTAGGTACTAGCGTCTCTAGATTCCAATTAAAATTTTCTTCTCTAAAAACAGAAGAGCCTGCCCGAGGATGAATGGATGAAACGAAGTGGGTGGAATGGGTACCAGCGGACTGAGAAGGGGGACACGGGAGAGGAAAGGGGCGAGTTTGCCTTGAATGGAAGGGGGTTGCGAAGCCGCACGAAAATGGGAGGGAGAAGTGAACGTAATTAAAGAAGGGGGCGGAACACATCCCCTGTACACTTATTTTAGATACGGAAAATACAGGGTGGAATGGGGGTTGGAGAACTCCAGGGGACGCCGGTGAGGCGAAGAACGACTGGGGGTTGAGGGGTAAGACTTTGTTGTTTCCACGACATTTTCCTGCGCTTCCTCCGCCAGCCTGTCGTTCCCTTCGCGCCTGCTGTTGCCCCCTCAAAGAACGCCTAGAATTCCGTTTTCCACTTTCATCTTATCTGCGTCCCTCTGGCTCTTTCCAACCTTCGATTCGTTTGAATTTGTATACTCGAGGGCATAATAGCAAATGACGTATGTCTTTAAAGCTTCGAGGAAGGATAGGAGAATGAATGTTTTTTCGAGATTTTTATGGCAGATGAATATTTTGGTAGGGGGCTACTTGGTAGTAGGTTCATGAAACCCGGTCAAAGTTTAATAGGTATAATGAAAGGCTATGATTTTCTGTTAGAGAGACTTTATCTTATTTATAGCAACAACATACATGCATTCATATCCATCCTATTCTGTTCTAAATATTTCTATTTTTGGTTATATCGTCTTCTTCGAGAGTTTGCCACGCGAGTAAGCATCATTTTCGCCTTATGTCCACGATACATTACCTGGACACGTCGATTTGTATCCTGATCTGTTCTAAACTTTCCTCGCTCTGTTTATTTTAATTTATTTCTTATTCTCTCTTTTCCTGAAGTTGCATCCATTTCTATTCTAATCATTTATAGATATTATGATCTAAATATTTTTCATCCTATACATTTCTGCCCTAAACTATTTTTAATACATCGGTTTTCATATTATTTAAATATCGTATGTCATAGTTATCTGATTTAGTAAACTTTCTAGCCTATTCTTCATAAATAGATTGATATAAATTTCTATATTAATCTATTCTTAAGTCAAATTTTAGCAATTTCCTTATTTTTATATTCTAAATATATGCTAATCTTTTTTCTTTTATATTTGATTATTCAATCAAAATCAATCAAATCATATCTTGATTCAAGCTTAAAAGCGTGAAAACAAACTGTGGTATAAACTAGACCTACTTAAATTCATTTTGATCTTATGCTTCTTTTCTAGGGCCATATTTAGATACTAATCTGTTCTTGAACTATATTTAATTATTATTCAATTTTTATTTAGTATTTATCATTTTCTTTGCCGGAGCTAAATCTATTTACATCCTTTTTTATTCTAATGAAAGCGTATCTAGGAAAGTTGAATATCACAAGTTTTGGCAATGATGAGAGAATTAGACTAAAAAATGATTATAGGGATAAAAACAGAGTAGTAAAAATAGTAGTTAGAGAAAGCAAAGTTAACATCAAAGTGAAAGAAAATAAGAAAATGCAAAACGATGTTGAACAAAATAAGAAATTATTTTGGAAATCGGTTAAGGAAAATAAGAAAGGAAGTAGTAGTATAGAATTAGTCAGCATTAGGAATAGCAGGGGTGAAATGGTATGGGATATGGAAGGAGCAAAAGACGTTCTTAGGGATTTTTACAAGGTCCTACGAAAAAAAGGATGACAATAAAGTTAACGTTGTTGGCATGCAATTCTTGTGAAACATATGCGGTAAAACGCTAATGGACAAAGTCATTAATGAGAGGATTCTCAAAGAATGAGGTGCAGAGGAAACACTGTTTGACGGAAGTGAAAGAAACTTGTTGAAATGTTTTGGTCATGTTCAGAGAATAAAAGAAGAACGATTGACGAAACACGTGTATTTAGGTAGAGTGAATGGTAGCGTACCTAGATGCAGACCTAAAGAGTCATAAAAATACAAGAGCCTGCATGAAAAGATGTATGGATATAAAGGAAGCTAAAGTTCTATGCCAGGAGAGGAAAGTGTGGAGGAAAAAAGTTTATCAGAAACGTGTGATGAAGAGTGTGAACGGAGTGCGAGATGTCTGAAACGAAGGATCTTGAATACTAATCGTCCTGCGTGGGGAGCTTTACTTAGGGGATGTGATTGGAGTAGAGAGATCTTACTACGGGATTATTAATCAGTTCGCGTATTTTTGTGTTATTTATAACACACGATGACTTTGTCAAGCTCTTCGTATGGGGTGATTGCTAAAGAAATTAATCAGCGACCTGCGTCAGAGGGGTGTTGCAGAACGAACATGTTGCTTAAATAAGCAAGACCGGAATTCTAGATTGATGAAAAAATTTTACCTTCCCCTGTATACCTCCTCCGAAACTTGCCTTTCTCACTTTTCTCATATGAATTCCTTGATTCCCGGCAGTATAACGAGGCTAGAATCGAGTCAGTTGCATTTACCCCGAAAGGGATTTGGCTTATTTGTATGATAATAATAATATTTCCATCTATTAGTGATCTTTAGCATAGTGAACTAAAATCCATGGAGAACAGACATAAGAATACCAAACTAGTGTAACCGAAAATGAGCAAATTTTTGTCGTAAGAAAATAGTTACAATACTTTCCGCGCTCAAGAATGCATTATGTACGTGCGAGAGAAAACTGCTTATTTTTTGTGAAGTCAATTTAAAGGACTTTTGTCTTCTTATGACTACTTTCGATCTCAAATATATCTCACTCTGTTTATTTTAAACCCACATAGCACACTTCCCGAAAAAACCAGGTCTGTCCCAGGTTTAGACCTATGCTTTTCCCGAAAAAACCTTTGACAGACCTGGTTTTTTCGGGAAGTGTGCTATGTGGGAAACCTATTCTATTCTCAACCAAAGATGAGCATACGGGGTCAAATGAGAATTTTTTCTCAAAATATGTGGTTTTTGTTGTTCTTTTTTTCCAGAATAAAAAAATAATGATTTTCAATTTCTCATTGAAAAAATAAAATAAAATAAATAGATTAAAAATTAAAACGATTAAAATTTCATCACCTGAATCCTGTTATTCTGTGTTATTTTAAAATGGAAAGAAATTATTGAAGAAAAGAACAGAAAATATTCTCGTCCTAAGATTTGTCGTGAAGCTTATTTATTGAAATTTATTGTACTATCGTGTTTCTACACAGTCTATTAATAAAAATAGGTAAGATTGAAGTTTTAATAAAACTTGAGATTTGACTCCGAATAAAACTTAATTCCTTGGGCTCACCAAAAATATTTGTTCTGCACTCAAAAAATGTCGGTGAACCTACACACGGTCTTAATTTATAAATGTTATTTTTTGCCTTTTGTTTTGTCACCATATCCAAGACGAAATTTTAATTTTTCAACACTGACAAGTTGCAGAAAACTTCTTAACTTGATATTTAAAATTATTTCTTCAGAATTTTCAGAAGCAATCTCCATTTTTATCCAGTGAAAAATTATGATTTTTAGGTGTGAAATTTATAGAAACAGTTCATAAATTACGAATATTTGCTGAAAAATATATCTTAAAGATTCTGATTTGATTACTTGAAATTAAAAAATTAGAATGTATAAGGAACATTTTTCATCAAACTGGCCTTTAATTGCATTCATACTTTCAAATATTTATAATCCCCTTACACTGAGTAATGAGACTCAATTATATTTCGAAAATTATTTATTGAACATTTTACACAACATGAATGGTGAAAATAATCATATTGCTCAATTGTAAAATCAAAGTAATATTTCCATCATGTTTCGTCGTGATACTGCATGGTGGGACTGAACCAAGTTCAAATGAAAGTTTCAAGTAAATAGGATTTGTTGACAGTTTATGGTAATATGGCATCCCACCAAAATTTTAAGCTGCAAATAGAAATAATTTGTCCAGCGCTTTTTTAAAAAGGTAGATTTTAGTATTTAATTATTAAGATACGAAGAAATTTTCATAAGTTTATATGGTACATAAATCTTGGATAACAGTTTTTGAAATAGATTTCTTTATTGATTGTGTTTGGCTGTAACCCTATAATACCATAATCTCATTTTATTTATTGAATACGAATATCAACAATGAATAGTTTGTTCAAGGGCATTTAAAAAGGTATATTACTTCAAATTGTTATTCCTAACGTTTAATTGGGAGTCAAAATAACATTTTACACTACCATAAAAAAATATGTTTTCCTAGTCAAATTTTGTTATTCCATATTAATTAAATTGAAATATTTGTGGAGTGACAGACAACCAAATTCAATACAAAAAATATTCAAAAAAATGTTAACTAATATTGACCATTTAATCTTATCATAATTTCTTAATTTCTTAGTGATTAAATACAAAAATCATGTTTTTAAAAGAAAAATCCTTCCAATTATTTTCATTTTCACCTCGAAATATTTTTAGAGTAACAGGAAACCATATTCAATAAATAAATCTTTCAAAAAAATGTTAAAGAATATTTACCATATAATCTTATGAAAATTTCTTCAATTCTTGATAATTAAATACAAAACTTAATTTTTTTCTCGAAAAGCGCCCGACCGATTATTTTTTCTTTGTTCTTAAAATGTTAGTGGAATGCCATATTACCATAAACAATCATGAAATTTCATTAATACGAGCACAATTAATAATTTTCATATTTTTATCGTAATTGCTGTTTTTGAGGAGTTTACTTTCAAAAGGGCATTTATACACTTTTGGTTCCTGTTGGGAAATCGAGAAAAAACGTTTTACAGCATTTATAAAAGAATTGGGTTTTCTGAGTTAATCCTTTTTTTTGGTCCAAGACCACGTACCAAATTACCAGAAGTTTGGATTCTCGTTATCTATCTAATTATCACATTATCCAGAGACTGGATGCATGCTCTTTTGGTGCCAAAGCAAATGTTTAACTCACTTTTAATATGAGATAAAAAGCTTTTTTGGAGGAAACTGATACACAGGTTGATAGAGCTCATCATAAAGATACGATCAACGTAAAAAAAAAAAATTTCAAAAATGGATATATGCCCTTTTGAAAGTAAACTCCTCTTCTTCTTTCATGAAATTTATAGGTGAAGGTTTACTGAACATAAATGCCATTTACGTCAATCAATTTTGATTTCATTCCCTTCCTTTTAGATTGTCATAGAATAAAATGTTACATAAAGGGATAGAATTAGTTTTCAATGGGAAAAGGGATCGAAATGGATAGTAAATTTTAGAGCTGTTAAGAAAACGAATGGGATAAAGAGGGATAGGAAACAATACATCTCTTAATGAAAGGAATAGGTTAGGGATATTAATGTAGAAAATAGTAGAATTTTTGAAAAAAGGAATACGATAAAAACAGATACAAAGGAAATAAATTGTCGTGAAAAAGATTAGAAGAAACAGTGATAAAGCTGAATTTGAAAGAATACCATTATTGTAATGAGGGATACGGTTATCCTTTTCTGTCAATTTATATTTGAAAATTTCTATCGCTTTCCGTACACTTTTGCAAAAGAGTAAAGAATATTGATTTTAATGTGGATAAATGGATTCTCACAGTTCCAGTTTAGTTCTGAAGATACCTAAGAATATGAATAATAATGAACTGGGTTAAGGTCAATATTGATTGGAATCCGAGAGAACTTATTATACTCAAAAATGTTAATATTTTCAAGAACAAAGACTTGATTATTATTTTAATTTACATTCGTAAAAATACTGAGTCGACATTTAATACCTTTACTGACATGGTTCAGTAAAGAGATATTTTATATTTGCAATTTTTTTCAAGTTTTTGCATGAGTACAAAACAACGAAAAATTATTACTTTTCGAACAAATTATTTAATAATCTAAAAAGCATTCGATTTACAAATAGTTAAAATTATCGCAAAAAAGTTTCGACCAAGTTCCTTGCTCACGCAGTCTCAGGAATTTACACGCACAAGAATGTAAACATGAGTACCTGAAGTGCCACCGTCCCAGACAGTGGAACAACACAGGAGACATCTCGTGGACCTGAATAACAAATTTATATAAGCATATATACGATTATTTTTAACTTATTCATTCTAGTACTTCACAACTTGAAAATTTATATTCCTTTCTTCCTCCATTCTTTATTCCTATAGTCGACATATTTTTATATAATATGAAAATGGTTTATAATAATGTTGAATTAACTAAAGAATACAATCTGAATAAATAGAATTACATAAACATTAAACAAACTTATTTCAGTAATTCAATGAAATAATAAATCCAGGGAATACTGGTACCGAGAAGATAGCGTCAGCAGCTGACTGATGTGATCCTGGCTGACCACACATAGTTTCTTCTACTGCGAGAATTCGTTGAGTTTTGCACTGATTTTACTCCATAAATTTCAGCTCTACACTATTTTTTTCACAAAGTATCGATTCATTTTTCAAAAATCGAGTGTCTGTATGTAAAGACACTTTTAAGAGATGTAAATACACTTTGAAGAGATTCTTTTTTATGATACCGATTTAAAACATTTTATAAACGATTTTTTTGATAATTTTGTTGATTTGAAAGACGTCGAAAAATAAATCAGTTCTATAGTTGAATATCAAAAACATCTTATACATAAAAAGTTGGCTTTATCCAGGAAATATCAAGAAAGTCGTAAATATTAAATGTTAGTGTAGACTGTTAAAAATCGAAAAAATATTTCAAAAATGTAGCGCGTTGGCGCCCTGAGCAGTATAATCAATTTAGAGCTGACTTCTATATAGCTGTGTTTTACATGTCAAGAAAATGCATAATTAGAACAAATTTAACCTTCCTAATTTTCTTATTTTCCTTAATTATCATTTGTTTAATCTCAGTTTTTTTACATCATAACATTTTCTTAGGCCACATTAAAAAATGTTTTGAACATTTCGAAGTTTTAAATTGATGAAAATACATAAGAAAAAATGCTAATTTCTTGAGAGAATAAACTCAGGAATGTGGAAGTTTTTTCAAATAGTCGCATAATAGTGTTTTTTGAATTATTCAATTCTGACTCACTTAAAAAAATACTTTAAACAACTCAAGGTTCTGTACTAAAAATAATACACTAGAACAACATTGAATAGAATGAGGAATTAAAATCTATCTATTTATATTATAACAATAAATTTAAAATAACATTTTAAATATGATCATTTGTCAGTTCTACTCTTCATCTATTTTCCAATCTTGGATCTTGTTAATTACTTTTTTGATGAATTTTTGTCAGCAGAATGTGCTGAGGTGTTCAAGCGATATTTTAAAGCTAGCTAAAAAGTTTTAACACAAAAATTACCATATTACTATATGTTCAGATATTCCAAAGCTAGCTAGAAAAAGGAGTTATCAAAAAAGTGATCATATAGTAATATGGTCATTTTTGTGTTTCAACTTTTTTTAGCTGGCTTTGAAATTTCTGTTGAACACTTGTGTATATGGAATTGTATTGGAATGGTGTCGCGACAAAAGCATGTCAGTCCTTTGAGACAAATTTTTCAGAAGAGAGAAAAAACCTTCTCAAAAATCGAATTCTCAGAAAAAGTATGAGAATGTTCATTCGAGATTTGATGGAGCTCTAGAGATTTTAATAAAAAAATTTTGAAAACGTTAAAATTTTTTAAGATACAGATCTTTAAAAATCGACTACTTTTCAAACCGTTTAAGTCCATGTAATTTTTGTTTTGTGGTTCTAGATCAGACATGCCCAACTCGGGGAAA
>CAKNYM010051597.1:103250-130184 GCA_932195095.1 Andricus curvator | reverse complement strand
TCTAGGAGAAAGAGTAGGGTACGCGGAACATGTGTTTTCGCAGGGAATTTCCCCGAGTTGGGCATGCCTGTTTTAGATCCAAGTTAACATAAAACATAGGGTAAGAAGGGGCAGCGCCGACCAGTTAACAGTCAATCATTTTTAAATGTTAATAAGATGTGGAATTGATCCATTTTTTTCATTTCGAGTCCTATATTATTATATTTTATATGTCTATAAGTATTAATTACATGAATAAAACAATTATTGTATAATTTAATAATTTCAAACAAGCTGTATTTCGTCGGCTTTTTCACCACCGGAGGATAACGGCGACCGCAGCTTTTCATGAAAATCAAAACATCTGAAGATGAGAAAATATGATAGTTCGCTTCTGTGGTATTTTATGTACTGGAAAAATTACCTTTAAACATATCCAGCAAGAAGAATAAGTTATTTTGAATAAAAATAGTGATAGCTGTGTTGTAACCTCTTATTCGCCGCGGAGGCAAAGTTTGGCAATGCCGAGGCAAAGCGAGAAAGTGGGGACATGCGTGCGAGGCGAGGCGAAGCGAGGAAGGCAAGGCGATAAGAGCGAGCGGTCTTAGAGATAAGATATGGATGGATGTTGGTTTTGAAGGGTTAGTTCTAAGAAAATTCTGTAAAAAATTGAAGTGTAAGCAAGTCAATTTTTTAAGGCCAGCAGGCTGAATAGTAAACGTTTATCTATGTATAACCTCTTATTCGTTGAAATTCTACTAGAAACGAACTACACGCAAGGTTTCTACTACCAATACAAAAAACCTGCTCTACAGACCAGATTGAGAATAATAATATTTAATAGTTGCTTGCATGTAGCCCAAAAGATAAATGGCTGTTCTACATTACCGATCATTTATCGATGAAACTTACGACACCTGTATAACCTGAGCACTTGTAAACTATGACGTTGGTCGCGCTTGCCCCCTGGTGAGCCCTCAATTATTCACGACATTCAATATATTTTGGACTTGAATTACATTCAAATATTATAATTAAATGTTGTGACATTGTTTTATCTGTCAAAATATCACATTTTCATACTGTAAGTATTGCTGCTAACAGGGTCGGCTCTAAAATGTAGGGGCCCTTCAGCGGTGACCAGGGTCTGGCTTTAAAAGGAAAAAAAAGGTCATCGAAGTAGGAGCCGATGCAGAAGTGTGTGCATGTATGAATCGTTTATATAAAGCAGGCCCTGGCATAATATAATAATAATTTTTCTTTTACAACTTCAATTTTCAATATTTTAGTAAGTAGCATTATCTCTGTAATAACATAGGTTTATTTAATGCAAAGTAGAATTAAAATTGTTAAATGAAAGCGATATTATAAGCAAAGTCACCTTTGTCCCACCGGTCAGTGCTACCCCTCCCTACCGTATGCCTAAAACATTATAAACACATTACAAGACAAATAGAAGGCGGAAAAGTAAAAAATTAAATTGAAAAAATCGTTTTAAAAAAAAAGGATTTTGCAATACAACGTACAGGGTTATTTTTATACAAATATTTTGTTCATTTGCATTTTGAAACTATTTAGTACAATTTAGCTCGCAATTCCTTCTTTTTCTCGAAACTTAATCTATCCCCGTTTTCATTTTCCAGTTTTCAGTTTTAAAAACCCACTTCGGGTATATCCTTTCACCGCAATGTCTGGTAGAATTTTAGAGAATTTTCAAACCAAGAAAACGTGTTTCCAAAAAATGGCAGTTACATGGTTTTGCCATGACACCCTTCATGTAAAGTTGCCACGAAAAGGTGCAATTCACGAGATACCCATATGATATAAAAAGTATCTAGTAATAAATTAATTCTCCTTTTGGTCCCCTCTTAATCCCATTTTTCGGAAGAAATCCACTCTGTCAAAAATTATATCAGAATATTTTTGATTTAAAAATAATTTTTCTCCTTTAATTGTTGATTTTACGTTCTAGATATGCCATAGTTAATTATTTAATACCAATTACATTTTTTCTGTCAAGAATAAATTTTTTCATTTTTCACTCTTTAGTAGAAACATCAGTTTTTTATGGAAACATTGATTTTTTTAATTCAAGCTGGTAGTAGATTTTTTGAAAATTATTTCGTTTTCAATAAGTTAAACTCGAGAATAAGTTTTTAATAATTATGGGTTCTAGAGGTTATTATTATGTATTTTGTATTGCATCTGGACATTCGGGATAGAAACTAGAGAGGTTAGTGAGGTAGGTTTGTCAATATATTCATGAACTTTGGTGAATATTTTACAAGATTTCGATTTTTTTATGTAGTTGTCGTACGGAAAAGCAACCTTCGAGAAAACGTCTCGCCACGCCGTATCCAATTTTCGAAAACTGCTGGCGATCAAAAGGGGATACGCCCGAAACGCCGTCATTTTAGTTGGCCCCTGGGTCATATTTTTTTTTCAGGTAAAATTTTAATTTTTTAATAACATGCTCCAATAGGAAATTTTATTGCGCATATTTTTAGTCCCATAAATAAATGTGATAACTTTATTAGTTTTCGAAATAATCAAGAAAATGTTACTTTTTTCTGCAATCGCAAAATACGAATTTTTTGTGTTCAACTCGCCATAAGTTCTACATTAATAGGAATTTTGTAGTAAAAATTTCAGAAAATATGCACCATCATATAACGAAACTAACGTTATTTATAGAATTTCAATTAATTGTCACTAAAAATTTATAACGATTTTTATTCTTCTCATTGCGTAAATTAGATATTGAAAGTTTCAAACGCTTCGGGAGTCGAACGAATTTTCAGAAAATTAAAATTAACGGTCACCTAAACTTTTGTTAGGATTCAAGGAAGTTTTTTGGAAAATATCAGGCAATTATGTTTTATAGTTTTAAAGTCACAATTGATTTAAGATCTCAGCGCTGTCCCGTACGCGTGGTAGCTCGTCCTGCAATATCAACGTCTGTATAACAGCGGACGATTGGAAGGTCAAGCCGGGCACCAAAACAAAAAAGCATATGTTTATTTTGATTCTCTCCTAAGGAACATAATGCACAGAAGCATTATTGTAGAATAGTGTTAGCATATAATATTCTGTTTAGATAGTTTAAGTTTACTTAAAATAAAAAGAACATAAATATGGGTCGAGGCAGGAAAAGAAATAGGTGTGAAGAAAATTGTTTGAAGAATAAGAAAAAATGTTCCCGAAATAAGGTACTACTTAAAAGTATTAGAGAAAGTTAAAAATTAACTTTTCTGATAATTTTAATATGCTATTATTATTTTTTATTTGATTTCTTAATAGCTTTTTCTAAAAAATCTTGTATTTTAAAATTAGTTCAAATAGTCTAATATAATCTTTTACATTGAATTCTACTATTGAAAATTTAAAAAGTTTTAAATATCAAATTATTACGAAATTAATGGAGGGCATTCAATCAATAGACGTTTCTTTTAATCAAAAAGTTGAAACTAAAAGATTTTCCAAAAAGTTGTCCACCTCGAATTGAACTAAAAGCGACCAAAATAAAAGATGTGAAAAGTCTCTTTAATTATTTAAGTGCCGCTGGAAAAGAATTTTTTGAAAATTATTTTTCGCAATTTACTCAAAATAATTCTTCCGAAGACAACACTGAATACAGTGACGAAAATGATTAAATTAGTTATAAAGAAATCGTACAAGTTATTATATAAACATTATATAAGTTTTAATTTTTATAATTTGTTATTAAAAAATAATAAACAAATGTAAATGATAATGTCTTCATTATTATTTTGGTGGCCGGCTTGACCTCCCAATCGCCCGCTGTTATACAGACGTTGATACTGCAGGACGAGCTAGCACGCGTACGGGACGGCGCTGAGATCTTAAATCAATTGTGGCTTTAAAACTATAAAACATAATTGCCTGATATTTTCCTAAAAACTTCCTTGAATCCTAAAAAAAGTTTAGGTGACCGTTAATTTTAATTTTCTGAAAATTCTTTCGACTCCCGAAGCGTTTGAATCTTTCAATATCTAATTTACGCAATGAGAAGAATAAAAATCGTTATAAATTTTTAGTGTCAATTAATTGAAATTCTATAATATCTTTAGTTTCGTTATATGATGGTGCATATTTTCTTAAATTTTTATTACAAAATTCCTATTAATGTAGAACTTATGGCGAGTTGAACACAAAAAATTCGGATTTTGCGATTGCAGAAAAAAGTAACATTTTCTTGATTATTTCGAAAACTAATAAAGTTATCACATTTATTTATAGGGCTAAAAATATGCACAATAAAATTTTCTATTGGGATATGTTATTAAAAAATTAAAATTTGACCTGAAAAAAAAATATGACCCAGGGGCCAACTAAAACGACGGCGTTTCGAGCGTATCCCCTTTTGATCGCCAGCGGTTCAATTAATTTTTCAATGTCTTAAATCACCAACAAATTATATTAAAAAGAAAAATAATATTAAACAAATAATGATATTTGTCATTTAATATTTATTTTCAAAAGTTCGATGCAGTAAACCTACATAACACACTGACCGAAAAAGTCTGTTTTTTTTAGGACTTGGTCAAAGTGGTCAGGAGAAAAACCAAAAATATAAGTCAAAGCTAACTTCCGACCACGAATTAAGCTACACGGACAACAATTAGCATTGATTCAAGAAAATATTGGTTTGCATACGGAAGACACAATATTTTCATGATCCAAAAAAAGTTTTCTTGTCTGAAGAAATTGTACTTGATTACAGAAAATTGAGTTTCATCGTTCAATTACATTTTCTTGAAACAAGGAAAATTTTCTCAGATCAAGAAAAAAAATGTATTATTCGTCTTCAGACCAATATTTTCTTGATTCAATGCTAATTTTTCTTCCTGTGTGGCCACTGCAGCAGCTCGCTGTTTTTTAAGTCTGAGATATTTCTTAATATTTCGGATTTAAAAATGAAACTTGATAGCTGCTCTATCAAGGAATACTAGAGATAATAAATTATTTAATTATTTGTTTCTTCTTACAAATTATAAAAAAATATAAGAAAATAATTTACGACGTTTTAACATGACTTTATGTCTTGGAATTCTTCTTAAAAATTAGGTTCCTTTTGGGATAAAAGTGAACCGTGTGAAAGGAGAAATAATTCGGATAATATTCAGAGGTCGCTTATCGCGAGTTTGTTTGTTTTCACAGCTCAATCTGTTTTTCTCTAATACAACAGACCATAATGCAAAATTATACAGAGCATAAAAGACGCATCTCATCAAAATAAGTATTTTTTATTGAGAATTTTTAATTAAATTATTCATATTTAAGGAGATATGCGAATAAAATTGTTATAAAGAAGTATTAATTATCTATTATTCTTACGAGGATGTCTTTAATCCACATTTACATTTTTTAGGGTTGAGAAAACAATTCATATAAGGCCGTGGCTACGTGTACCGAAATTTCGGTACAAATAGCTGGATTTTTTGGAACAAATAAGGTGACCTGTAAAATGATGTGTAAAATGGTGACACGTAAAATTGCTTTTTTGGCAACCTAGTTAATATGAATTTTGTTTAAACCATAAAAATCAATTAAATATATAGTAAATACCTCCTGAGGTATGTATAATTAAAAAAAAATTCTAAATAATAAATACTCATATCAGTGAGCCGCATCTTTCATATTCCTTTTAACTATAGGACAGACTAACTAGGACAGACCTGTTTTTTTCTCCGACTACTTGGACCAACTACTAAGAAAATACAAGTTTTGTTCGGGAAGTGTGCTTCATAAGAAAGTTGTATAGAAACTTTTTCATGCGAAAATGAGGTATCATTCAATATAATCCCATCATTTTCTCGAATTTGGTAAAAGGCATTGCGAAAAAATTGTTTTCCCAAAAATAAAAGTTTTTCAATAAATAATTTTTGTATTTTTCAACTCTTTTTCATGAAAAATAATCTTTACTCTCATCATCAATATCATAAATAATATTTCTATTTTTGAAAGTACAATTAAATACATTTTTCCCAAAACCTGCTTCCACGCCACGATAACTACCTTGAGTTAAAATTCAGTTTCTTCGTGATGAAGGATTGTTTCGGTAGAAGTTTCTTTTTAATTTATTATACAAATTATTTTTGTGAATATCTTCAAGAATCGTTTGTATACTCCAGAATGACTTCTTTTTGGATTGCTCCTGTACAGACATTAGAAATAGAGTTTTTAACTTTGTGATTAATATAATCAAAGGATTATCAAATTGAAAAACTTTCAATATGCATTTAGCCATATATCATCACTATAAAATTGTTAACCTTCAACAGTTGAAGCATTGATATTATCGAAGAACTTGTCCCATAAAGCAGGGGGATGGCTCTCCTATAAAGGCCTGTAGAATAAATGTGTCATGAGATTTGAAGACGGCCGAGTGGTGGCGCTGGCTGTACTTTTAGGCCGAAAATTATTCAAATGCATGGGGAAAATAAAAATTTAATTTATTTTAATTCTTAAAATGCGTTTTTTGCATATATTTATCTCGGAAAAATATTTTGTAGAATATTAAATATCCAATAAATTAATAAGTACTAATGAAAAGTGAAGAAAACATTATTTTGATGATTAAATACGAATACACTTTTCACAGAGTACCAATAATAATTCTACAAAGTGAACATTAAATTTTTAGTATTGACATATGTAAATATTGTAAACTGTGAAAATAGTAAATTTCAATTGAATCTTATTTTTATTGACATTTATAATGATTATTGAAAATTGAAATTAACGCTTAATTGAAATAAATTATAAAAATTTATATATTTTTTTTTGCTAGAAAATAATTTATTTTATTTCGTTATAAGACGTGTATAAAAATAATTATAATAATAAAAAATATCTATTGTTACAAATATGTCGAATATTTCTAACGATTTATATTATAAAGAATAGGATTTATAGAATAAATAAATAATGATAAAGTTGTAGAATAAAAAAGTGTATTTATGGTGAACAATATTTAATTAGGAATTAACAGAGAATAAATAAAAATACATAATTATAAACGAATAAATACTACCATTCGGAACACGGTATGTACATAAAATTTAAAAACATTTATTTACATTTGTGATCGCCCAACAGTACAATTCTTAACGCATTTTGATGTTTTTTTTTAAATGACCTTACGTCTTCCAAGTAAAATTAGTGACTTTGAATATTTCACTCAAACTAAATAAACATTTTTTATTTAACAACAAAGTTTAATTTTTTTGTCTAACTGTTCAGTGATGCTATTTATTTTAAGACTTTCAAATTCATTACAAAAAAAGTTCATAAATCAATGTAATAACTAACTAAAAATAATTTCCAGTAGGTTAGAGCAAGACCAAGACAAATTTGTTTACAATGTTATAAACAAACTAATGAACAAGAGTAATTTTTTCGTGATTCGCAACGATTGGGTATTTAAAATTAATAGCTTTTGTGTGAAATATGATACATATTAATGTTCGCTTAAAATAAGTTAAGAATATTTGCTGTTGGCAAACAGCCAAATAATTATTGTCCGATCGTTTTACACATTGAAAATTTTAAAAGTTGCAAAAATAATTTTAAAAAAATATGTGCTTGTAGAGAATGAGAAAACGGAACATTTTTCCGGATAGTTTTTTTTGTGTCCAATAATTATTCTTAATAGGGAAAATAAAAAACTGAAAAATTTGTAACTCTAAAATCAATAATGAATAAATAAATATTGATAAAGTTAGAGAATAAAAAAGTGCATTTGTGAACAATATTCAATTTGGAATAAATAAAGAATAAATATACATAACATTAAACGAATAAATACTACCATTTGGAAAATTGTATTTACATAAAATTTAAAAACATTTAAACAAATTTATTTACATTTGCGAATTTAAGCAATTCAAGTTGTAGCAAGCTTTGCCCGCTTTCTTTGCTACAAGCTAGTCTTCTTTAGATCAGCAATTTTCACTTTAGCAAATTGCCGCATTCGGTTTTCCAAGTAATATTGGATCAAATAAGCTAACACGTCTTTAGCAATCTTTAGCAATTCGCGTCACCAGAATTGCATCCAAAAACAACGCACTTAAACCCCATTATTCTCGTTCATCACAAAAAAAACTTGATAAATTTTCAGTCTAAAAGCCTTAAAACTTAAATTCTGAAGCAAAAAAATCTAAAAAGTCCGTTTTTATAATATAAAAAGCACAAAATTTCACATTTTTGACACTTTCCCCATGCATTTGAATAATTTTCGGCCTAAAAGTACAGCTAGCGCCGCCACTCGGCCGTCTTCAAATCTCATGACACATTTATTCTACAGGCCTTTATAGGAGAGCAACCCCCCTGCCATAAAGTAATACTTCGTTTATACACTGTGTGCAACCTTACTCAGTCAGAAACCTGAAAAGAGAAAAAATCTCCCTTGACCTACCTCACTATTGTAAGGTGAAAATGGTTTTTGAAATTGAAATTGAAAATGAATACTCTACAAGAACAAAATCTGTCCGCTGCGCGAGCACATTCACATCGCGCGCGACTCGCCTCGCTCGGAAGTTTGAGCGCGCCTAGGTTCATAGTATTTTCGATAAATAAAACCAAAATGACAAGTCCTATAAGAAAATAGTTCAAATAAATATTGTGGGACTTTTTAAAAGATGCAACTCCTGGTTAAAATTGTTCCCTTGTCTCACGCCGTTTGGTTTGAAATTTGAATTTTCGATTTTCTGCATAGTAATTTCGATAAATAAAACCAAAATGACAAGTCCTATTGAAAAATGGTTGAGAAAAATTGTTAGGACTTTTTAGAAGCTATAATTGCTCTCTCAAACTTTTTCTCGTATTTTGCGTCTTTTCGATAAATAAAACCGAAATGACCTATTAAAACATATCAAAAAATAGTGTCGAAACATTTTTTAAGACCTTTAAAAATCTTCCATTACATCCTAAAAGTTTTTTCCCCATATTTTGCCTCGTTTGGCTCAAAATTTAAATTTTTGATTTTTTTGTAGTATTTAAAAAAAAATAAAACCAAAATATCAAGTCTTATAAAAAAATGTTCGAGAAAAAATATTATAGGTCTTTTAAAAACCTCAAATTCTTCTCTGAAACTTTTTTACTTATCTGTCGTCGTTTGGCTTAAAATTTGACTTTTTGACTTATTCAGTTTCGATGCATAAAACAAAATAAAACGAGTCCTATAAAAAATGGATGGAACCAAAATTGTAGATATTTTGAAGAGCTTCAATTCTTCTCTTGAACTTTTTTCACGTATCGGTTGTTTGGCGTAAAAACAGAATATTCGAATTTGGATATAATTTTCGATGGATAAAACCATAACCGTTGGTCAAAGACTGCTGGTGAATGAACTCGTTCTTTCTTTTAGGAACTAAAAAAAGTGTGCCACAGCTCGATTAGATCCGTTTATTTTTTGGAGAGTTATCGTGTTTACGGACGGACAGACACCACCGCTAAAACTTGATTTTTGCTTCAGGGCTCTCAAAACGTGGAGATCCGTTGAAAAACTATGGTGTCAAATTTCGGACAATTCTAATACTTTCCCAATCATAAATTATGAGAATTAAAAAAAAAACTTCTGTTGTAACTATTTGTATAGTTCGATGTCCTGACGTCGCGGAAACGACGATAAAGTGCGAGCCGACTAGGTTGTGGGGTAATAGGGGGTTCATGGGTGGTTGGCGGTGGGTGTTGGTTGGGTGGCCTGGCGGGTCGCTTTATGGAGGGGGCAGGGGGGCTCCGGAACTCCAGGCGGACGTAACTCCTCGCTCCCGGCGACACGGCCGAGTCCAACGACGGGTCTTAAGACGCCTTTTCTCTGGCCGAGGATCGATATATGTATGAGTGTGTCTCTATATATATATGTATGAACGACAAGGGTGAAGGACGGGCGCAGGGATGGTAATGCCGGGAAACGAGCGGTCCGCCCCTCGGGGGCTGATATTTAAATCTCCCCTTTTCTAATTTCTCCCCTCTTGCCACCCGGCCACCCTTGCTCCTCGAGAGCACCCCCGCAACTCACGAACCCCCAACACACCCCCTCCCCCTCCCACAGCTCCAACGAACGCGCCGGCCGCCATCATGAAAATATTAAGAACTCGGGAAAATGGCCGCCCCACCCGCGCGAGCTAAGGAAAAGCTCTCTGCCGCTGGTGCCACCAACCTAACCCACCCCCGGAACACTCCTCACGCTGGGCAGGGGAGATGCTGGGGGGTCGGATGGGCTCCGAGAGCTGGGGGTGGGTGAGAGCACCGACTACGACGATCCATGGGGTTGAGTACGCCAGACTTTCAGGCCAGAAACTCGTTTTCTCTCTTCTCTCTCCATCTACCCTCCCCCCAACCCCCAACACCCACCCACCATCTTTTCTCGTCCTCTCTACTTCCAACCCGTTTCTAACCTAACTTTGTTCGCCACGACCCCTTCTACGAGATTTCCAGTTTTTAAGTTGAAGAGGGTAATAGAGTTTGGGAAGATTATTTTCTTTTTGATTAATTTAAGTTGAAATTGAGTTTTGTAGTCATTACGTGTAGTAGGGATAATTTAGTTTAATTCATAATTTACTAGTAATTATTTTAGTTATGTATTATCAAGAATAGATTGCCTATTTCAGTACGACTTCATTGTGAATTAATCCCCGTAGAGACTAAGGGTAGGACGGTTAAATGGGGGGTTGTCAATTTTTAAATGAATTTTCAAGAATTCTATAAGGGTTAAATTTTCAAAGTTAAAGAGGGTAGTACGGTTTGCGAAGATTATTTTCTTTTTGAATAGTTTGAAGTTTTCTTAATGATTGGGCGTCAAAGGGCTTCTCAGTCATTAAGGAGTTTTATAACAAAATTTTGAAAATGATTCACCTATTTTTGTTTAACTTTATATATCTCAAACGCGTTGATTCTTTTTAGAATAAAACCACATTGGAAATGAGGGCAGTTATTTTTTAGGAGCTGGGTCCATTTAATAAATGTAAGTATAGTATGCCAATTTCAAATAAATCATACACTGTCTAGTTAAAAAAATATTATAAATATAAAAGAAATAAATGTATAAATATCACATAAATGTAAATTATTATTCAAAAGATTATTCTTCTCTAGTGTATAAACTCGATAACAGGCGTTGGGATATTACATAACTTACTTGAGATTGATCACCTTGTATCCGCTACTAACTACAAATCTTCTGCTCCTGACCTTAATTCCAAGAATATGAAACGAGAAATTCATTCAGACATTGGAAATCTACATTCATGATTCAATAAATTTCTCAAAATGATTCAGGCTTATCGCTTGCCCTACAACCCCTTACTTTTGCTGAGTTAAGTGTAAAATGAAAACATAATAGCTGAGACGCACTAGGACTATCCGAAAAGATTTTGAATAGAGACTTTACGAAAAAGTCTTAAAGCATGACTGCGATTATTGCCCTGAATTGTGACAAATTTCTGCCCTTATTTCAGACCTACGATTTACATCTTCATTTAAAGATAAAAACTTAAAAAGTCAAATCATATCACTTGCAAGTGAGAAGTAAAATTTATTCTCTCCAAATTTGAAGCAAATTTCACTTGAAACGTCAAAATATTATTATGAACTGAGAAGTAAAAAACAATTGACAATTTCTATTGCAGTCTGAATTTGAAACTTCAGAAAATTTTTGGTTCAAAATCAGACCTTGAAATCATGAAACGCGGCAAAAATAAGTTTAGCTTTTTTTCTGTGTAGATTTCCAATGTCTGAGTGAATTTATTGTTTCATTTTCTTGAAAGTAAGTTCAGAAGCAGAAGATATGTAGTTAGTAGCGGATACAAGGTGATCAACCTCAAGTTAGTTATGTAATATTCCATCGCCTGTTATAGAGTTTATACACTAGGGTATTCATTTTTCATTCAAATTATATGTATATATTCATTTATATTTATTTATTTATTTCATTTTATGAAAGTTTGCTATTTGGCTAAAATTTTCTGAAATTTTTATGTATATAACTATGGCTGTTGTGGGTAGAGGGTAATCAACCCCTACTTGCCTATTATGTACCATAACACATGGAAAAAATTATATCAGCTGTTTATCTATACCAACAGATTACTTGACTCATTAACAAAACACAAATAAAATAAATAATAGTATTTTTATTTGAGACTGCTTCACACTTTATGACATGGATATTCCGTTTTCCTAAATTTATGAAAATTTTGTTTCTATACATTGAGAAACCATTGGTTATCTTCAGATGTCCATTTTCGGTTTTCATAATTTAAATAAAAACTTATGTGAGACATATTTTCTTTTCCGTCCTGGTATTACAAAATTCCAAAAAATAAAAAGAACTTAGTTTCTTATACGAAATTTTCAATATTCGGTAACCTTTTATGAATTGGAACATTCTTTGAAATTGATTTATTTTGGGCTTTAAAAAAAGAAACGTGTTTGATGAAATGTTTATTTTTGTAATCAGACGAATTCATGGAATGCAAGAAAAGATTGTTTGCAGAACAATAGACGATGTTTAGGAAATAAAAAATAAAAATACTAAATTATTTATAAACAAAACTGCAGAAAACAAAAAAGATAAAAAAGTTGGATTTCGTGCGAAGAATGAAACCGAAATCGGGGGGAAATAGTGAGGAAGAGGGAAGAGACGATGTAGCTACTCAACTTTGACTTCCAGTAGAGTAGACGTGTGTACTGTGGCAGGTCGATTGGGGTGAGTTTGTCCCACATTCGGCTTGCTCTTCATCCCCCTTCGCATGTATGCGTGAGCAGGCGCGTACGTGCGTACGCTCTACAGCCTCCGGATTATCGCTGTGACGTTACATATATTTGTTGTGTAAAGGCAAAGATATGCAAGCGTATTTGTATTTTGAGTGTGCAGAAATCAACGTGACGCAAATAAATTTACATGAACTAAGGGAATTAACAATACCTTGTTTCAAAACTATTCAAAAGTCACAATTAACTGCATTTGAATGCAAGTAATTTTGATTTTGACTTTAAATGAAGGATTAATCCTTTCATGACCAAATTTACATTTTTATGGATTTCAGTAGTTTAAACCCGAACAATCTTTAAAATAGGGTAAAGTCATATTTTTCTTTCAAAAATCAGTAAAATTCTATAGGAATCACCTAAAAGGGTCGAATCTTGTTGAAAGTTGTGGACCAATACTACACAGAAAAAATTTTTAGTTCAAACAGAAATATACTCAAAAATTAAATCAATAAAAAACTAAAACATATTTCAATGAAGTAATTTTTGTTTCTGAAACAGCTAAGTGTAACCTTGAGTCAAGGATTTTGATATCATTGAATTAGCTATGTGCACAGAAAAAACTAGGGATTCAATTTTATTTTAGATAATTTTCTTATAAACTAATTTTGAACTTCAGTTATGTTTACTCTCTTGATCAACGTAAAAACTGAAGAAACAAAATTCAATTCCCAACAATATTCGTATTGTTCAATATGAAGCAATTATAGTCCAATTTTGTTTTAGTAAATTTTGACGCTGTTTGTTTGTTCAAAATGAAACTTTATTTATTTCTGACAGTAATGACCGTCATGTATTTGAGGGGTCGTACAAAATTTCAACTTTAAGTACAAATTTTTGGCCAGTAAGAAATACGCGGAGAAATTAAATAAATTTTAATCCAAGTTTTAAAAAATTACAAAAGTTTAAAGACTAGTTTTGCTACCAAATACACTCATTTTAATTTTAAATAGACTTTTATTATATGTTTAATTAGAAGATAAACTGCTAAATCAATGATAACTTTCAAAGCTCTCTCAAAATAAATTCTATTTGACTAGGGCCATATTCAGAGTTCCACCATTCTCAATTCAGCTGAATAATATCTTTATTTTAAAGATTTATTTATATGATAATTCATCATTAATAATACTGGCAATAAATTCTGCTGCAAATCTCTGCTCTGATAATTTTATCAATATCGTTGGTTCGTTTCTAACAATATTTGCAGTTAGATCAAGAATAAATGTCGCTGGTTTAGTTATAAATCATTTTCCGTGTAGGGTGGCCCAGAAAATGCTTTTTTGAAAAGCTAAAACTCCATTCAATTTTTTCACAATATTAGTCAAATCCGATGATTCTAAGTGCTGCATCACCAATTTTGAAGTTAAAAACTACAAAAAAATCTAAAAATGATCTGCATCTTTAAATGAATTTGTTTATTCGTAACAACAAATGAATCAAAAATTACTGGGACTATAATTTAGGAACTCTATTAGAGTTATAAGAAAAAATTTGAAAAAATTTGTATTTAGTTTTTGACGTCTGTAAGCAATTGAAAATGATTGCTTTTTGTAATAGTACGAGATTTTCATTCTGCATGATTTTTTCAGCATAATATTGCTAGCAGACCAATTTCCTCGTTTTCCGATATATTAGGATAATTATAAAAAATTCTTGAACGCAAAGAAACTTAGTCCAAGAAATAGTAATTTTTAAAATATTTTTACTACAAAATTGATATTTTTTGCCCCTTACGTTTCATATCAATGAATGAAACGTGTTATTACTAAATCACTGTAATATGCATCAAGGTTTCATTTATAATTATTAAGAACCTCAATATTGTTCCAACGTCACGGTTTGGTTGAAGTTTCCGATAAAAAATAAATTCTTTGCCAAAGCGCTTTTTGAAAAAATTTATTTTCAATTTCAAAAAATCTAAATTTCCAATTTATATCGAAAACAAAGCGAGATATGAAAAAAGGTCAGGAAAGAAAAATTGTTACTTGGAGAAATTTCTACAAAAACACCCTTTTGCTAGGCCTTAATCTCATTTTGTTTCTTTGATAAAACTTAATTTTTCGATTTTAAAAGGTAAAATCAGGGATTTTTTCACATTTTTATACCATACAAAATTAGAAAAAGTCAAGTTTCATTTGAATAATCTGAGGACCGTTTCTTCTTTTCGAAAAATCTTATTGTTTATTTCTATCTGCTACGATTAATATATTTTTTTTAGCGAAATGCATGATTTTTTCTGATTTTAGACATTTCTAATCCTACAATTATTATCTAATTAGTTAATGATTGTGTGATCAGTGATTTTTATGAGACCACAAATTATTAAAGATTTCGCTAAAAACCTTTTTCAAATCATAAACAAATATAAGTAATAGGATTTTTTAAGAATAAAAAAAACTTTTTTTGTTCTCATGACTCTTCATATCTTGTGGTCATCTTCTAGACATTGTAGTAAAAAAGCTACGGAATGTATATGAATAAAAAATGGTTGGACAATTTATTTAAGATATATCATGATTGACTAATATATCCTTAACACAAAAACCATATGACTCTGGTTTTCAATTATTTTCTTTGTATATTGTCATAATTATTCACTTTACGATAATGAAATGTCAACAAAAGTTGTCGATAGAATTTTGAATTTTCAACTTTTTGAATTAAAAAAAAAATGTTAAGGGTTACGATAAGAGTACGGTTTCATTTGATAATTTTAAACCTGCAGAAAAATGTGTCAAAGATGCATCAGCACTTTAATATATAGTTTAGGAAATTTTAAGAAATTTTTGCAATCTGTAACGGGCGAAAAATGTAAATTTTATATTAGAATTATCAAAAAATGACGATTTTTAGGCCAAAATTGTCTTTGCGTTTAATAATTTTGAAATTTCAATCATTTTTTTATTACATTAGGAACCAAGGAAAATGATCTGCCGTGCAGGCTTAGATATTTAATGTCACTTTTATAAATTATTATATTAATTTTCAATCAAATTGGTTTCATTTTTATAATTTTGATTGGATCCGCTATTTTTAATTTTGAAATGTAGACTTCTGATTCAAAATCAGCGATAGAGGGATATAGGGATATAGAAATATATTGATATAATTACATAGGGAAATAAGGATATAGGGATATAGGGGTATAGGGATATATGGACACACGGATATAGGGATATCGGGATTCCATCAAAAACATTTGCGATGCAACAAATCTGCCAAGCACAGCAAGTATATGAATTTGTTAAATCAATGTTGGCCAAGTAATTTGGAAAACAAATATTCATAATAAAATATATAATGAAGATTTTTTTTCAAGTGCCCTAAAGAAAATTTTTAATACATTTTAAGAAGCCACTTTAGATATTATACAACTTGGTGAAATTATAATGTATAATATCTAATGTGGCATCTTAAATTTCTTTTTTAATTACTTTAGGGCACTTTAAAAACAAGATTCATTATATATTATATTATGAATAATTTTTTCCAAACTACTTGGCCAACTTTGATATAAAAAATCTGCCAGCTGCGCGGTCACATTCTCATCGCGCGCTGCGCGCGCGGCTCGCGAGTTTGAGCGCGCCTACGGCGCGCGACTGTTTGTTCTCACGCTTCGCGCTCGATAATATATTTATCTCGCGCTTCGCTCTTGATAATGTATTTACCTCGCGCTACGCGCTCAGTCATTGTATTTCCCCCACATTTGTGCGCAGACCTTTTAAAATTAAAGTTCAAAGTATCGACAACTGTAATTTGGTGATTGTGAATTCTCTTTTGTTAAAGCTCCTTGGGTTTTAACGAACACATTCTTATCACGTATCTCGTGCTTCGCACTCAATTTTATCCAAAATGTGAACTTTTCTCTATTATATTCAACACTTTTATATCAAATGTATATTAACTTTATTTATGTACCTCGGTCTGGGATTGCTTATTTAGATGTTGCAATATAAAGTACAAATTTTATTTATCATGATTACTTTAATATTTGTTTCTTAGTTTGCACTAAATGTTATTCTTAAACACCCTGAAAAATGTATATATACCATTAAACCATTTCCCTTTCAGGGTAGGCGTGACACTACCCGATTCGGGTAGTGTTTCTAGGTTTTTCTTGTAGTTATAAATAACTACAAGTGTGGGCTCACCACACCCACGATGTGCCAACAGCACTCATGTCAGTATTCTTGAATGGTCACCCATCCAAGTACTAACCGCGTCCAACGCTGCTTAACTTCAGTGATCTGACGAGAACTGGGGTTTTCAGCGTGGTATGGCCGTATTTCAATAAATTTATATTATTACAATTCATAATATGCATTGGTATTGAAACATATGTATTTCCATTGTCTTGTTTTTATAATTGATAAAAAGTGCGCATCCTATGAGAAAAAACAATTTTGTTATTAAACATTTTATTGCATTTTGTGCCGTATTTCCATAAATTTAATTTGTGTATTTTCAATTTTATTTTTCACGATTTAAACTAAAAATACGCATCCTAGCGTAAAGTGGTTTTGAGCAAATTTGTAGACATAATTTATGCGAAAATTTTTGTTAAATAAAATGTTATTGTAGCTTGTGTCCTGTTTCCAAAAAGGTTGTTTTTTTTTTGTTTTTATAACGGAATTTTATAAAAAATTCGTAGATTTTTGTTGGTTGAACAACTTTTGTCTTTTCATTTTTTTTCGTCTCTTGTGTCGTTTTTCCAAAAGTTTAACTTTTTTAATCTTGTTTTTTATGTTAAAAAGAAAATCTACTTGTTCTATCTAAAAATTATCAATAAAAAATTTGTAGGTCCTTTTTGGGTGAACAACTTTTGTCTATTAATTTTTTTCATACCTTGTGTCGTTTTCCAAAAAATTTAATTTTTTATCTTCAATGTTATTTTTTACGATTAAAACCAAAACTACGCGTCCCATTAAAAAATTATTGATGGCAAATTTGTAGCTCTTTTTTGGGTAAGCAACTTTTGTTCATTCATTTTTTTCATAGTTTGTATCGTTTGTACAAACATTAAATTTTTTATTTTTTAATACTGTTTTTTACGAATAAAACAAAAACAACGCATCCTATCAAAAAATAATCAGTGAAAAATGTGTAGCTTTTTTTTGTGAAGAACTTTTGTGTCATCGTTTTTTCCGTAGCTTGTGTTGTTTGTCCAAAAATTTAATTTTTTTATTTTTAATGCTGTTTTTTACGAATTTAAACAAAAACTATGCACCCTATTGAAAAGTGTTTAGAAACAAATTTGTAGATATTTTTTAAATGCAAATTTTTTGTCAATTCACCTTTTTCCGTATCTTGTATAGTTTGACCGCAAAATGGAATTTTTTATTTTTCATTATTTTTTTGTGGGATCAAAATGTGAATTTTCGATTTTTCAAGAAAATTCAAAAAGTAGGGTGTTCAAAAAGGAACGTTTTTCTCCTAGTGACTTTTTTTCATATCGTGCGTTGTCTGGCTTTAAATTTTCATTTTCATTTGTTTTTTTGAATTGTGTAAATGCTGTAACTCTGGTAATTTGTTTTTTATCGAAAAAAGTCATGAGATGAATTGTTCTTCTTTTTCAATACTATGAACAGCCGTACATAGAATTTCCAAATGATAAAAAAAGTGATCGCAACAATTTTGAAAATGCTCTCACTTTTTGAATTTTTATCCAAAATGGCTGGCTAACGGAATTGACCTTCATTTTAGGGCAGTAAAAGCGTATACCAAAGGATAATCCAATCTGTCAATTATTTCGAAAGGTATCGCGCTCACAGACAGACACATTCGTAAAAACCTGTTTTCGGGATTAGGGGGTCTCAAAACGTGGACGTTTGACAAAAACGGAGGAGGTCAAATTTTACACAAATCTATTACCTTCTCTGATGAGAATGTAAAAATTCATACAGTTGTACTTCGCAGATTCTTTGCATCGCAGACCTTTTTGGCGGAATTTCGTGTTGTTTTTTTTTGTAATAGAACAAAATAAAAAGATAGGTAGGCTCAATAAACGAAAGTTAAATCATATCACTAGGTTACTGAACATGTCAAATTGATTGATTGTTTGAATAATTTTCGTTAAAAATTATTTTAATTAATTAAATTGATTTATTCTTTAATTCAATTAAATGGTACCATATTATCCAATTAACAATTCGATTGAATTTTTTAAATTCAATTCACAATGAGTAGCTAGGTTTAATGAACTGAACCGATACTTTATTTTCTATAAGATTTTATAGAAATATATTTTATTCTCTTGAATAAAAAGTGCATTCCCAGTGGGCACGAAAATTAAGAACGTAATTGGAACGTTCTAAAAAGAGACGTTATTTGAACGTTTTAAAAACTGTCCTAAGTCAGACCTAATAATTTTCTGAAAACGTTTCATGTTCCAAATACGTCCTTAAAATGTCTCTGGAACATTGTATGTTTAAGGAACGTTATTCGGACTGACTTAGGACGTTTTTTAGTCGTTCTAATAACGGTCTTTAACGTTTGTGCCCACTGGGTTATTGTTCAATGATTGTAAAAAAATGGAATTTTTCACCTGTGCTCACCTTTGCAGCCTAATCTATCCGACCGATTCACATCAAATTTTAATAATAATTCTGTAGCAACATATTCTCGATATACATTGCAAGAATTTTCGATATCTTGAATAGTTTTTAAAATTTTACCACTTTTTTCATAGGGATCGTCCATATATTACGTAAGACGTTTTTCTTTTTTTTTAAATGAAGATTAGAATAAAATTGCTGTGAAGTTGAAAAGGACACAACGATATAAACAAAAGAAAAACGTCTTACGTAATATATGGACGATCCCATTATCTGGATTATTATTTTTCACACCAAATAAGTTAAATTTTAAAAACTATTTAAGATATCAAAAATTCCTGCAAAAATTATCAAGAATCTGTTGGTACTGACTTCTCGTTAAAATTTGGTACCAATCGGTTTGGTAGATAAGACTGTAGAGGTGAGTGCACGTGAAAAATTGATTTTTTAACACAAAATATGATCCACTCAAATCTTAAAATAATAACCATATCTTATTTTTCTGAAATACCTACGGAGAGCATGTTGCTATAGATGTATAGGTAAAATATTAGGCAAAAAGTTTGAATAAAAATTCATTCTTGTTGAATTATTGATAACAAATTTAATTTTTCACCTGTGCTCACCTCTGTAGCCTAATCTATCCAACCGATATATAAAATTTTAATGAGAAATCCATCGCAAAACATTCTTGATAAATATTGCAAGAATTTTGGATTTTTTGAACAACTATAACTATACAAACAATGTTTTTATGTTTTTGTTGTTGTTTTAATCTCACAGTTTCTAATATTTGTTCTTGATATAAGGATATATGGATATAGGAATATAGGGATACAAAGATAGAGGGGCGGATGAATAGAAGAATGGGTTGGAAAGGAGGAAGGAATGCGTTCACGTAAAGAAAGTTTTTCTTATAAGAAAAATAAAATAAAGACTCAACATCTTTAAAACTGTAAACAAAATCGTGTGTGCTAACAGTTTATAAAAGAGGGGTTAAGTGATGACTCAGATTCTTTCAATAAAACAGATATCTTAAGGTTCAAATTTCCTTTCAGACCTCTTGTAATATCGTTGAGGTAATATGTCTTCGTCAGCGGTCGCCATTTTGTTCGAAGGGGTTGGGGGTGGTCGGGGATAGAACGATTAAGAAAATGAAGATAGATACTATAGGATAAAGGAGCCTCGAAGAAGGCATCAACGTTGGTAAGAGGGAGGAGAGTGATCAGCAAGAAATAGCTTAGAATAGGGCTTGATCGCGCGGAAGATTTCCAACACGTCGGCTTAATCATTCGGAATTATTTGGAAAGTACAACGATTAATTCCTACTATCTCCTTCCGTGGGAAATAAAATTTCCTCATATCAAAATTAAATATTCTTTATTTTATTTTATACATTTATTCAGTATAGTAATCTTTGTATTTTCTCAAAAGTTTGTCCCTTTGTTTCAGGCCTATTGTGAATACTGATTAAAGACAATACGAAACAGGCGCAAGCATACATCCAAAATAGCCCATAAATACCGTACATCTCAATTGAACTTTATATCCAAATATAGCAATAAACGGAAAAAAGTCTCCTGCAATATAAGTCAAGGACAATGCTGAACTTTTGACGTCAACTGTAATGAGAGCTGAAGAAAGCAGGACAATTGAAGTAGAAATCCCCGCAGACCAAGAAATTTGAAAAAATATTAAAGCAACTAAAGGTATTCAAGAAATAAAAGAAAAATCTACAATTTCAATGTAAAATTTTTAAAAGAAGAAGAGCCCTACGATAAAGAGGCTTAATGAACATATTATTGCAGAGGAGCTGTAGGTGTACCTCCAACAAATACTATATAAACGTCAATATTACTATAGAGTGTTCAGGAACTGTAGAAATCCTACTACAGTATAACCTCCGAATAAGACCGTAATCGGGCTTGTAGGGGAATATAATTCCGAGAAATGAGTTACCCCCACCCGCGGTCCGAAATCGCCACGAAAAATTCTCGGCTCAAACTTCGAATAGGACCGCTTGCACTCGATGAATTTCACGTGCAAAGTGAGGCAATCTAACATAGATTGCATAGTTCTAATCCAGTTTTTTAATGTTGAATTCGTGTAATACCTAGTAAGTACATGTGAATCATTGTTCCTTAATTACATCTTGTGTATGGTATTCGTAAAAATCAGATTTTCGCGTTAACACAAAAACATAACCTCACATAATTTTCGTTTGTAATCTCTTTCGATTATGTTTTCAAATGTTTTTAATTCTTTGTAGATTAAAGATGACGGATATTTTACTTTGTGTTACCTTTTTTTGAGATAATTAAACATTTTTATTAATATATGTGTATAAAAATGTATAAATATTAATAAATATTAACAATAGATTAATGAAATTACAATCAATTGAAATTTTCGTTACTATACTATTATTCAAAGCATAAATTAAGATCAAAACGCAATTTCCACGCGCGTTCTTATTCGGAGGTTCGCCCCCGATTCTATGATGCGCGAAGTAGTGGGGGCAACTTTCGAACGAAGATTAGGAGAAGCGGTCTTATTCGGAGAGGGCTTATTCAGAGGTTGCACTGTATAATTAAAAATTTCCTGACAACAGGCTCTAATTACGTGCATTCCGGATAACATGATGTCTGTTTTTAAAAGAAGAATAATGATGAAGCCAACAACGTTTATTTTGAAATAATTTTAACAGACTCTGTCTCTTATTCCTTTCAACTTTAGTTATAGCTTCTTTCAATCTGGTTATTTCTTCTTTAATTAACTTTTGACTTTGTCGTTCCTCGTAGTCATGCAAAACTTTTTACTGCTACTTTTTCCCTCTTACATTTAAAATAAAAGTACGGAGATTTTGGCATTAAAGGAAAAATGGCGATGAATAATAATGGTAAAGAAAGAAGAACCGAATTGATTGCATCGTATGAAAGAAAAGCTGCAGATGAGACAATATAATTAAACTCCCAAGAAAGTATCCTATGTTTTGGAAGAAGATGAAAGACCTACAGCAGTGCTCCCAATTCTGGTATCCTTTCGCACCACACATGCGTCGACAACAGGATTTCTTACCGTTGGCGCACTTATTTAAAATAAATGAATGTGTAAATCGATTGTTTAGAACAATTAATAACAGTGAAATGCACAAAAATATTAAGAATTATTTTCAGTTCATATTTGTGACAAAATAGGTATTCCTTTCTTTTTTATATTTAAAAACGATCATTTATTTTTAGGCAGTATAATACAATAATTATGTTAGAATTCACTTTATAAGTCTATTTTGTGATCAAAGAATTATTTTCAATAACTTTACAGTTATTATTTGTTGTAAAAAAATTATTTACACATTTAATTATTTTAAATAAGCGCGCTAACCGCAACCAATCCGGTTGTAGACGTGACGTGAACCGAACACATCCGACCTAACCCGAACGTCGAGACCGTTTACGGAGCGACAAGCGAGTGGCAATGAGTGTCATGTTTTTGGTGTTTTTAATTCAAGCACATTTTTATAATTAGTTTGAATTGCTCGTCGATATTTTGAAAAATGTACATTGTGGATAGTGGTAATTAAGTCTTTCTTTTAGATTTTATACGTCAAGATGCTTCCGTACTTGCTACTCGGTGATCAGTGTTTCTTCAACTTGACGTCCTTGATGAAAACGCTTAAAATTTCATCAAGTTTACACGGAAACAAGAGTAACGAGATGTGTGATACGCATACAATGGATGGTTTCAGATTTTATGAATTTGTTATAAAAGAAAAACAAACCTTCCTAAAAATAAAATGGCACGGAATCGATAATAAGCTAGAGTCAAGCCTGGGCCAGGCTCGGCGATCTAGCCTGGCCATCAAGACTGGCAGCGGCCAGATTTAGCGTTTGATTCTAGCTTGACCCAGGCTTGATCGCCAGGCCAGGGCCTAGCATAACCAGACTTGGGCCCGGTTAGGCCCACGAGAAAATAACCATACGGGGATTGTACTTTCGTAACTGTTAATTATAATCTATGTTTGCTTTCAATTTTTTGTCATTTAAAAGAATATTAACAAAAATAAGAATAAAAAATTTGAATTTGGAATGAAGCTTCAGTCACATAGAAAAACTTACCTATCTTAAATAGTATGATTCTTGAATCGCTTGAAAATTATTTGTTTGTGTAACTGTATATTTTAAAATTGTATTAAAAAACATTGTTTACATTTTTATTACAAAAATGAGGTTCATTAACCTGTCTAACTAACCTCGAACTGTTGACAGATTCCCGTATTTTACAATGAAAAATAAAAACAAAAAACAGATGTCACACTTACGCCGAGCCTGATTTTTAATTACCCTGTCATAATTTATCATTAAAAACAATGAGAATATAAAATTGTCAAAAAGCAAAGAATATTCAATAAAAATAATCTTCCTTTATTCCTAAAAAAAATTCAACAAAAGGTGCTTTATGTAAGTAAAATTCAAATAAAAAGATCAGGCAACACAATTAGGAATTGGAATTTTCTAAAAGCATCTCAGTTTCTTTACAAAGTAATTTATTAGGGCAATAACTAATGACAAACGCCTTTTTTCTACAAATGAAAAGAGATATAATCTTAACGTTGTAATGAAGAAATTGTAACTTAGATCTCATGACAAATTTGTTGGTCTTCAAATAAGAAGAAGTCTCAAGGTTTTTGGTGCATTTGACTATGTCTGCGATGCGGAGGCAAAAGAAGATTTTTTTAAATGTTACTTTAGGGAAGTGTTTTTGACACCTAAAAAGGTTTTGAAGCTTATTTGAACTACAAATGAAGAACATTTTGTTTTTTCGACACGCTCTAATATACATATTACTGTAAACTTTTTTGTCCGTGTCTGTTCGTCCGGAATTTGAAGAAAATTTTTTTAAAATGTGATAGAAATAAGTCAAGACATAGTAGTAGAGAAACCATAAATTTTTTCAGACGATTTTTCCGATCCTTATTAATCGGGAATTTCTTTATTTATTTAAAAAAACTGGCAGCTAAATCGATTTGTGTAACAAACCCCAAGAGGGATGAGAGGGTGGCCTTCTTGAGAAAAGGGATATTTCTTAATAATAATGAGAATAGCATATTTATTTTTAGATATGAATATCCGGTGAACAGATACAATACAAGTAGCCAACTATTTTCTTTCTTATAATGAACTCTTGGAATCTCTCAATTTAAACGGAAATGTATTGTGTATCGATCCAGTATTAGTTTACGAGCATATGTCGCGTCTATTCACATTCCACACGTAATATTGAGTACGTTCAGCTAGCAATAAAAATGAATCACTGAAAATACACCACTCCACAAGTACACGGGAGGAGCTATTGGACCGCTCGAAGTACCGGGCAGAGTGCCGAAGAAGTGAAAGGGAAATATGGTGGCGTGCCTTTCATCTTTTTATGGGGCACTTAAGAGGGGTATCCATGGCAACGCCCGGAGTCGTATCAGGGGCAATCGTAAAATTAAGTAATGAGAAGATAAGAAAATATCATCTTGCTACCCCTTTCCCATCCTTTCCTATCTTTCCCTCCTTTCCTACCTTTCCTATCCTTCCCACTTCACTATAACTTTCAAATATCTTTAAACTTTTCTCTCTTTCCCTCTTTCCCTCCTTTCCTATCTTTATCTCCTTTTTCTCTCCTTTCCTCTATTTATCTCCTTTCCTCCTCGTCTCTTGGATGGCCGGAACAACCCCGGTGCCTTCAGGCGGTTACCAGCGGTTACCGGTGATGGTACCACTGGTAGACTGGTAAAGTGGTTCGAGCTTCGAAGGCAAGGGGTGAGTTGGGGGAGTTGGGGGGGAAAAATGGGTAAAGTTTCAACCGACCCTCCTCAACCCAAGCATTGGAGTTGGGTGGCGAGGAGGGAGAGAATTTTCAGATAAACGAGGGCATTCTCTTCGAAATTATGCCCCACCTTCAACTACGTCTCCGTCGTTGCTACCACCCCCGTCTACAAGCAACCTCGACCCCCATCCACCAGCCACCCTCTTTCCCAGCGGGTACCATTTTTCATAAGCTCGTTACGGCTGCGACGAAGCGACGCGAACCTTGGGTAGTTTCAAAATGAACTACACTACTATGTACACCGTCACTATAGGTGTGTATATGCATTGTAAACTATAAGTTTCCTTCTAGAATAAGGCAAAATCAGACCAAAGACTCGTTTTGTTACTTCAAAGTAAGTATAGAACTAAACTCCGATTGCGAGAGAAATGATTCAGCTTCTCTTATTGAGAAAGTTATAAAGAATATTGTATTTTGTATGATACTGAATATTGTATGACACCTTGCAAGGAATACTTTGTATCTGAGCGCTAAATCAATTCGCTTAAGAATTTAGTGACAAAATTTACTTGATCCGTTCGAAAATTATCTTTCTGCTTAATGAGAGATTTTTATAATTATAGTTAGGCATAGGCCTATCATTTTTCTAATAAATTAGTGAAGTTGACATATTAGAAATGTGATAAGATTGGTAAATTGATTTTGGCCATTACTGGTCATGGGCATTGTTTTCTAAATATATGATGCAGTTTGACTTGCAATTCTAAAATATTCGAGATTATAGATACTGTCTGAAAAACCCGTGTTTATATATGGGTCATTTTCACATAAATTCAGTTTTTCACATACGTATAAGTTGGACTTATTACGAAAGATTCAGAATTAGCTTGCTACAAATGATGCTAGTATACCATTTTAGCTGTACGATAATGATAGTGGGGTCAAATAATATCTGGCTATTTTTCTGTCAAGAGAATTTTTGACATTGGGTGGGACATGACTGATGAGCTTGCTCCAGCATACGAGTAATAATATAAGGAATAATTATTCTATCTCTACCTTTTTTTCAAAGTTCAAAGTAGTTGTTTTGACACAAAAGATTAAAACTACTGACATTAAACATTATCAAAGTTTATATATACGAAGGTGTTAGTTTTTAATAATAATATTATTAAGGTTTATTCAATTATTTAAACAACTACAAAAAAATACTTAATCATGTTTTTCTTCTTGAGGATCTTTGTAAAAGGGAAAGAATCTAGGTTTAATATAGATTTAGTATCAAATACAAATTAAATAATACTACTAAATTTATTTTAATGATAATTTTAACATGGAAAAAGTGGAACACGACTGTTTCAGCAAGAAAATTAAGAAACAAATGAAATTTTTTCTTTTGGATTATTTTTTGCATGTCTCAAGACTTGTACCACATAAAAACAAATACTAATTTGAATTCAAATTAAAAATCTGCCCGCCGCACGGGTACATTCTCATCACGCACTGCACGCGTGGCTCGTAGGTTTGGGCGCGTCTCGCGGATCTAACGCTTAGCAGTCGGCACATTATTTAGCTCGCGCTTCGCGCTCTGTCTTTGTGCTTCCCCCATATTTGTGCATAGACCTTTATGAAATTACAGAACAAAACATTGACAACTGTAATTTGGTAATTGTGAATTCTCTTTCGTGAAAAATCCTGGGAGAATAAGTTATATATAGTTTAGATATAGCGGACAAGACAATGATATTTTTCAATTGTTTTATAATTTTTTCTGTACAAAATAAATAAA
>CAKNYM010051597.1:82751-102850 GCA_932195095.1 Andricus curvator | reverse complement strand
TAATTAAAAAATAGGGTTAAACAACTACCGCAGGGTCCCATTGGGAGCAACTGCCACCTAAAAACAACACCGGCTCCCAGTAGAACCGCGGTAAATCACACATATAACCACGTCTCACGGCCGTAAGATGGGTGGTCACAGGGCACGATGAAATCACAACGACAGGCCGACGAAGCCCTAGTGTGTCTTAAGGACACGAAGCGACCCAAGGATGACAGCTTTCTGCATCCATCTCGCAAGTGTCTTGGCATATTTTTGGCACACGGGGATGGCTTTAAGGTTACGAACCAGTGATAGGTTCGCAATTCCGAGAGCACCGATCACGAAGACAATTACTTTAATCGAATATTTTGGGTTCAGTCGTTGCAGCTCCCTTTTAGGGTCTTGACTTCTCCTTTTTTTCTTCTCCTTGGCAGTGATGTTGTATTAGGACAGAGCGGAGAATTCGATCACGAATATAGTTCGTTTCTTGAAGTCTTGGAGAACGATGTCAGGCCTCGAGTGTGCAACGGAGACTGCTTTCCGAAAATCGTAGTTCCAGGAAATTTGCCACTTCTCGTTTTGGACAATTGACTCTATCTCCCTCGGAGCGTTCGGGTGGGCAGGGTCGCGGTCAATATCGTAAGAGCAACAAAGATGGTAATAAAGCACTCTTAGGGCCACATTATGTCTGTAGAGATACGTCGTTCCCGCGTGAGTGGGACACCCGGATAGTATAAGTTCTAGGTACTCAGCGTATGTAGGACATGCTCTGCACCTATTTTTGGGAACTTCTTGAAATAAAATGCGGTCACGGTATACTAAGGTGGAAATGACACCGCCCTGGCATGCGAAAATGAAATCCTCTCTACCAGATTTAAGCCCTGATGATCTGAGGAAAGCAAAACTTTGCTACTTCGACAAGGACTGTTTTTCTACATTTCTGTGAAAGTTATCGTGCATTTTCTTTTCGAGTCGCGGTTGGCGGAAATTTTCTTCCTCTGCTTTCTTTACTTAGGTTTTTAGAAGTGATGCATCTAGATGGATTAATTTACTTTCCTCACTTCTGATGTTAAAATTCAGGCCAAGAATCTCGGCCGCCTGCTCCGCGGATTTGTAAAGGAACGCTCTTTTGCCAATCATCTCGTGTTTTCTGACCATTTTGAAGAGAGGATCTCTGCCATTTGCAGCGATGTAAGCTGTACTTAGAACAATTTGGTTATGGAGACATTAGAGATTCAGAAGTCTGCGTCCGCCTTGACAGCGTGAGATGTATAATCATGGAACAGATGAATTGATATGCAAGCTCTTATGCAAATGCATGATCTTACGTGTGGCGATGTCAAGGGCCGTAAGCTTGTTCTTCGATTGAACCACCCCAAACAAAGTAGGGGAAAACCGGGACGACAAGCATGTTAGTCAAAGATACCTTTTTCAACGCCGACAGATTGGAAGACCAAATCTGTCGAGGAAGATGCTTGTATCTGCTTCGAAGAAACTCCTTCATTGATGATACGTCCTGAATGCGGTTTTGAGGCACGCCCAGGTATGTATAGGTCACTCCGATGTTAAGATGTAATGATGTCTACACTTATATCCGCAAGCTCAGGGTCCTTGGGAACGCCAGTAATCTTGCCTTTCTTCAGATGAATTTTCGCACACTTTTCCAATCCAAAGTCCATCCCAATATCTCCTGTGTACTTTCCGACGATATTAATAGCAGTTTGAAGTTTGCTGTTACCAAAGGCATAGATCTTCAGGTCATCCATATAAAATACATGAGTGATCTCATGCTCGCGAAAATTAGTGTCGCCACAGAGGTATTCCGAAGAATTTCGTAGTGCGACAGATAGAGGCAGAAGTGTGATGCAGAAAAGGAAAGGGCTAATGGTATCGCCCTGAAAGACGCCCCTCTGGAAGGTGACGTTGTTCGTTGTCACAATATAATTTCCAGATGAGATAGTAAATCTAGTTTTCCAAAGGGGCATCAATCTCTCTATGCATCTCACTATGTGTGGATGCACCTTCAAGCTTTCCAACAGACAGATGATAAGCCTGTGAGAGGTTGAATTGAAAGCTTTTCGGTAGTTAATACAGGCCATTGACAGAACGCGTTGATGGACTGCAGCGTCTTTACAGACGCACCTGTCAATTAGCAGGTTCTCTCGACAGCCTGCTACACCTTTTTTCGAGTCACGTTGTTCGTACATCTCTCGCCGCACAGGCTCAATTCTTCATACAATCCTGTTGTTTAGGACAGCTGTACAGATCTAATAGTGTGTTCAAACAAGTTATTGGCTTGCAATTCTCTAGGTTGTACAAGTTTCCTTTTTCGGTAGGAGTATAGTGCGTCCTAACATCCGCCACTGCAGAATGGGCCTTTCCGACTTTAAATATGAGGTGAATATGCGGGCCAAATGTTGGCGTGTAGAAGTAAACTTCTTCCACAAGAAGTTCTTGATACTTGTCGCAAAACTCCTTGAAGCGGATGATTTTATCAGTATCTTCTTCCAACTTCATTGTTTTCGGAATCCTGTATACCTCTCTCCAAAAAGTCTCTAACTCGTTGGGCTTGAATGGATTTTTGACAGAAACAGGGTGATCACTGAAGAGGCGCGATCGGTCAGCGAGAAACTGTTGTTTCTCCCTGATCCATCTCTTCCTCTTCTGTAGTCTCCTCCTTGCGTCAGACATCACCCGTATTTTGTCAGCAATATGCTGCTTGATTGTCAGCAGCTTTGACTTGCTCATTGTGTGATTGAAGATCCGCAGTTCTTGGGCGAACTTTCGAACCCTTTTCCTGAACGGTCTACCAGATGTTATGTAGTCAATCACACACTGAATACGGGACGCATTCTGTCTTGTCCATCCAATCTTCTTGCTCAGTTGATGCAAGTGTCTTTTTGTCTTTTGATCCATCATCGGTTTTAACCTTCGATTTGAATCGGCCAATGCTCTCGCAGCACCATAAACTGAACAATTGATGGTCCAGAGATCGGACTCCTCCGAGGTATCCCCACGAAGGGAAGCATCTATTTCAGCCAGATCTTGGGGCTTAGGAGGAACCTGCATGCCAATGTTCCTCCTTGTCCTGAAATCGCTATCATCTCTCAGAAAGTGTCTGTTTTCTGAAGTTGGTCTCAATGTCGTTTCCTCATCTTCGTCTGCAGCTTGTTCAAGCAACGTTTGGGGAAGCGCTCCGCGTACATATCCATTTTTCAAGAGGTAGGCACGTTGACTTCGCAAAGACTGATGTGAACCGTGCTGAAGCTCTGAGTGTTTCTGGCACCATAGAGTGTGCATACGCGCCATAAAGCCTCTATGAGCAGGGATAATACTGGCATCATAGCAGTCTAGCAAGTCCTCCTTGAGTTTATTCGTCTACTCAATGTGAACGTTTCGCTCGTTCGTCGTCGTGTTCCCATCTACATTATTTTCAGCACCTCGAACTCTAGGGTGATCGGCACTGTTTGCTGACCGACTGGCGGGTGCTCTGCACGTTCTATCGTTTTGAACCGCATTTACAACTTTTTGGTCCAAGGATAAGGCTGCATAGTCTGAGAGGTCGCCCGGTATCCCAGAGTCACCGTTCAAGACACCTCGCCCAGGTGTCATTCAGCTTTTGGTACGGTTGTTACGCCTCCGCTTAGGGGTTATTCCTTCGGGACCATCCCTGGAGAAATGTCCGCGACTGCTTATTGATTATTTTAACCATATTCAGCAGTAACCCTGGTACAGGGACCCTCTATCCGCAACCCGAAGACGCGTTCGGTGACTTTGTCATAGGCCCTTCGGTTTGATTCCAGGGGAATTGAAAGCGAAACCGAAGTTATATATTTATATTTTTTGAAGTGAATAGACCTCTTTGGTTTAAAAATTCAACAAGTTGGTTGACATTTTTTTCTTTTTGAATGAAAAATCATTCTTGGTCGAAAATTCATCTCTTTTGGCGTGAAATTTTTTGTTGTTAAAAGTGCAAATGCTGGATGAAAAATTAATCCTTTTTTGGTTGAGGATTTAATTATTTTGTTTAAAATTCGTCTTTTTTAGTTAAATTCAACTGTTATTATATTATAATATTATACCTTGAAGCCATTTCCCTTACGAGGTACAGTGGGGCAAAAAAAAACGACCGTGGGCAAATTGATTTTCAGAAGACAATTATTATCCGATTTCAACTTCTTTTTTTTTTAAATGAAAGCTAATGAAATTTTTGTTCATTCCTTTGTTTATTTAATAACAACAATGCAAAAAAGATTTACTTTTGAAGTATACCAGTTTTTTGAAAAATGCTTTGATTCAATCAAAAACATCCAGAAAACTGAAAGCAACTATCCATTAAAGATGGCCAATAGAAATGCAGATGTTAAAAAATTTATTGAATTTGTTCTAAACAAATAAGTGAATGAAAATGGTTTCGTGGGGATTAGCGGCGATTCGTCACTTGATTCGCACTAAATGTCAACAATTGATGGACAAAAAGAGTTTTTTAGTTGAATTAATAAAAGTTAATAAATAATTTGTTATTTTAAAAGCAATTTTTATTAAAAAAATATTCTTATCAGGTATTTTTGATGGAATAAAAAATTTTTTTTATGGAATCGATCATATATTACTTGGAAATAAAACCTAAGTATCATATTTGGTCACCAAATATAAGTTAATAACTGTTTAAACTACCTTAATTATCAAATGCACTATTGGGCTATTTTTGGAGGTACTAACTTGATTTTCTCGACGCAATTAACTGTAAATAACTAACTTCTGAATTTTTAAGAACATTTTGAAGACAGTTAACAATTTATTATTGTGAACAACAATTGTGTGAACCAATTTATATCATTTTATGTATTTATAAATAAAATACCGTCTTTTTCACGGAATTAACAGCCAGTTATCAAGCAACGATTTTTTGCTATGAATCGATAACATTTGATAATTGTTTAACGAAACTTAATTAACAAATGCAATATTTGGCTATTTTTCAGCATTTAAACTTGCTTTTTTGTGTGTAATCAACCGTTAATGACACATTTTTTAACTTTTTTTGATATTTCGATAACGATCCACTATTTTCATTTTCATTCACAATGTAGTAAACAAATTTTTCTCGGCTAATGCATTTGTAAACAAAAATTTTTTTTCTTGTGGAATATAATTAAAGTTACTTAGCCATAATTCCTTGCCATAAGTTAAAAATTGATGATTAATTAAAGAAACTTAATAATCGAACTATCAAAAAAAGTTAAAAAATGTATTATTAACAGTTGATTACACAAAAAAAAACAAGTTTAAATGCTAAAAAAATAGCCAAATAATGCATTTGTTAATTAAGTTTGGTTAAACAATTATCAAATGTTATCGATTCATAGCTAAAAATCATTGATAAATACCTGGTTGTTAATTGCGTGAAAAAGCGGTATTTTATTTATAAATACATAAAATTATGAAATATGTTTAAGCAATTGTTGTTTACAATAATAAATTGTTCACTGTCATCAAAATGTTCTCAAAAATGTACAAAATTCGTTATTTACAGTTAATTGCATCGAAAAAATGAAGTTTGTACCTCCAAAACTAGCCAAATAGTGCATTTGTTAATTAAGGTAGTTTAAACAATTATTAAATTTCATTTGGTGACCAAATATGATACTTAGGTTTTATTTCCAAGTAATATATGATCGATTCCATAGAAAAAACTTTTTTTATTCCATCAAAAATACCTGATATAGATATTTTTTTTTATAAAAATTGCTTTTAAAATAACAAACTATTTATTAACTTTTATTAATTCAACTAAAGAACTCTTTTTGCCCATGAATTGTTCAAATTGAGTGCAAATCAAGTGACGAATCCCTTCCAATCCCCACGAATCAATTTTCATTCACATATTTGCTTATAACAAATTAAATAAATTTTTCAACATTTGCATTGCTATTGGATATCTTTTTTGGATAGTTGCTTTCAGTTTTCTACGTGTTTTTTTATTGAATCAAAGAAATTTTTTTAAATGGGTATTCAAAATTTGAAAGTTTAAAAACTTATCTTTCTTCGGTCTTACGGTCCAATCAATAAAAAAACATAAGAAACGATTATAGTTGTTTAAAAATCGTTTTATTCTCTACGTTTCGGCTCTCACTGCGGGCCTTCATAAGGAAAGTTTCCATTTCTAAAATAAATCGTGTTTTATGATAAGTCAAACAAAACTAAAATACAAAAAAAGAAAAGAAAAAACCTATTAAGTATCATAAAATTTTTTGGTTATTACCTGTCGTTTAAAAATTTTTTTACGTAGTGTCAAAAAGATACATTTATTTGTCGATCAACTTGGGACCTCGCTCCAAAAAGTTGGTTTAGGTAATTAAATGGGTATACTTCAAAAGTCAATAAAAAATGTTGTTTCACTTTTGTTATTAAATAAACAAGAAATTGAACAAAAATTTGAAAATCGGCCATGACATTTCGATGCGAAATTTGATTAACTTTCATTAAAAAAGTTTTTTTTTTGCTCCACTGTGCGAGGTAAGCGTGACTCACTCGGTGAGGAAGGGAATAATGTGGGGAAGGGGTTATAAATTTTTTAATTGATTTATAATTTCCGTGTTACTTATTTTAATGACACCTTCGTTCCGCAATACTGCTCTGATCCAGGTTGCTGATCAATCTCTCTAGCGATCGTTTCAGGCGTCATTCACTTCACTGACACTCTTTTTATCAACTATTTGTCGCCATACTTTTCTGTCGTGGCATACCACTCTAACTTCCTTCACGTTCATGCATTGTTACATGCAAGCTCTTGTGTTTCTATAGCTTCCTATGTCTCTTCAGATTAATGTCCCATTTAGAGATTCTAACCATGCTTTCGGCGGTCTACCTCTGGGCATTCTGCCATTAACTTTACCTTTATACACTTGTTTGGTCAGTCGTTCATCTTTCATTCTTTCAAGAGGACCGAACCATCTTAACTGATTTCTTTCCCATGTGCCAACTATCGTCTCTTTTGCACCACATTCTTTGAGTTTCATGCCAATCGCGTTAATTTTACTCCTGTCATTCTCTTGACAGGTCCATGTCTCGCTATCTTCTAGTACAGTCGGTACGAATATAGAATTATTTATGGCCATTTTAGCTTTTTTTGATATGTTTTTATTTCTGAGCATGGATCCTGCTCTATCGATAACCTGCTTACCCTTATTTATGCGCCTATCTAACTCCCGATCTATTTTTCCGTCGCTAGTGAATAGGCTACCCAGATATACGTACTTGTCAACTTGTTCTAATCTCTCATCATTTAGGACAATGTTGCACATTGTTTTCTCAGTTTTTCCTTCGAACACCATAATTTTTGTTTTATTCAAGTCAATTTTGAGGCCCATGTTATTCATGATTGTATACAGTTTGTTCTACATTCTTTGCAAGTCGTCGATTGTCTCTACCATGACAACCTTATCATCTGCGAAAGCTAACCCACGTACCCTCACTGTCTCGAGATCCACACCTTTTTCGTCGAAGAGGGCCATTCTTAGACACTTGTCCATGAATATAATGAATAGACATGAGGACATAACGCATCCTTATCTTGCATAATATCGAACCAGTCACTTAGTTTCCCATTAACCCTGACATTCGCTTTGATACCAGTATATATTGGTTTTATTGCCTGTAGGAACCATCCATTGACTCCGTACTCTTTCAGGACTTCCCAAGGTTTACTTTTTTCCACATTATCAAACGCTTTTTCTAGGTCAACATATGCACAGAAAACTTTTTTCCTTACTCTCGAATTTTTTTCTGTGTTCGGTCTTTAGCTAAATATTTGATCCGTGCATGATCTTCATGGCATAAATCAACTTTGGACTGCCTATACCTTTTCTTCAGTTATTTTCATTACCCTGAAAATACGTATTTTTGAATATATTTTACTTGCGGTACTTAATAAGCTGATACCTGTGTACTTATTTCAGTTGCTTTTATCTCCCTTTCCTTTGTATATTGGTACGATAATCGCTTTTTTCCATTTATCTGGAACTTCTCCCATCTTGATACATAAATTCATCAATTCGCACAATATGTGAGGTAGGTACTCGCCACCGTATTTGAATATTCCAATATTAATACTGTCTACACCAGAAGCCTCACCATTTTTTAAGATCTTAATTATATCCCTAACGTCAGAGGCACAGTCTCTCTCAATTGAGTTTTCTAACGCATCGTGTTCTATATGGCAGTTGTGGTGCTCTATAGCTTCATCTCTCAATAATTCCTTAAAAGAGTCGCTCAAAGCGTCTAGTATCCCGTCTGTATTATATAGCATTTCACCCTTGCTATTTCTCATGCTGACAAACTCTGTGCTTTTGCCTCCCTTCACATTGATCCTTGCCAGTTTATAAAACAGGTTCTTGCTTCCTTCAAAATCGTTTTGCATTTTCGTCAGTTCTTCTGTTCTGATTTTATTCTCACTTTCCTTGACTAGTAGTTTAACTTTCCTTTTTTTTGTCTGTAATCATTTTCAAGTCTGTTTCTCTCCTCATCGCTTATGCCTGTGATTTTCAACCGTCTTTCATGTGCTGTTTTTTCTCTGGCGGCTGCCTGCATTTCATCATTCGACCATGCATCACCAGATATTGTTCCTACAACCGCAGTACCACACACTTCAGTCACACTCCTGACAATGACATCCTCGATCATAGCCGATGCGCCCTCTATATTTTTATTGAATATGAGCGCCTTTCAAGTTGCCTTATCTATGTGTTTGTTTATCTTATTCTGAAAATCTATTCGCACTTCCGGTTTCTGTAAATTCTCAATCTTGATTTTCGTTTGTTTTGTTTTTTTGGTTCTCTTTCTTCCCCATCCCTGACCTAAGTCTATTTTAGAGACTAGCAGGTAATGATCAGTATTGCATTCAGAACACCTCATGGCTCTTGTATTTTTTACTAGCTCTCTTAGTCTTTCATCCGCAACAACAAAGTCAATTATACTGTGGCTATCTCCTCTACACCAGGTGTACATGTCGATTATGTTATGCCTAAACCAAGTATTTGTATAAATAAGCCTTTTCCCAAGCATAATCGAACTAATATTTTTCCGTTATCATTTTTTCTTGGATTTCCAAAATTATCTAGCATCCTTTCTTTACCCTGACGTTGGACGCTAACCTATCCATTCATATCTCCTAGTAGAACGATTCTTTCACCATGATCGCAAGTACTTATTGTATCATATAAAGTGTCTCAGAAGGCGTCTTTTACTTCGTTCAGATCACTATCAACTGGAACGTAGCACGCTATGATGAATAATCTTCTGATTCCTGCTTTAATTCTAACCCGCAACAATCTGGGAGAAACAAATTCTCATTTAAAATCAAACCTACACCTTGGCTACCATGTGATCCACTATCTACTCCTGACCTTATTTCAATTCCATCTTCTAACACCCCATTTTCTATGTTTCTACTATCGAATTCCTTTTTCTTTGTTTCAGGTACACATAAAATATCTAGCTTCCTTAGTTGCATAGTTTCTCGTAATTCTCTTACCTGTTACATGAGTATAATCAATTTTTCATTAAATTTAGAGAATTTCTCACATAAATATATATACGACTGGAATTTTGTATGCCCTTCGAAATTGGCTAGGAGAAATATTTCAAATTCAAAATATATGCGTGAGACATACTATTTTTTTTAAGAATGGTACCGTTCAAGTAAATAATCTCAATCAAAAACGCTTTTATGCTAGAGGTTGATTTAGAAATTAGTAGTTTATATTTGAAAACTACAGCATATAATCAATATGGAAGACTTAGAAACTCTAATTTTGAAAATTACCCATGCCTGACAATCGCTTTACACTTAAAAAAAAGTATTCTGACAGGGCTAATTTCAGGTATTCAAATAAGCATGAAGCTGTACTTTGAAAAAAGGACCTAAAATTATTATTTTAGTTTGCGCGTTTAGTTCAGTTTGTTATCGTTCGCAATAGTTAATTTCAGACCCCTTGGTGAAGCCCATGATGTCAACCACTGATCGCGTTATAATTTTCTCAGGCTCCAATATATAGACCTACCTAATGCAATAGCGTAAGATATGCAGAAATGTTTCATCAGCCCTGCCGCATTTCCTGTACTCTGATGTCGGAACCCCATTTTGTGCATTGATATTTCAAGCGGTTGTGCCCTGTGAGTATTTGAGCCACTATCCTTAGGTCACTATCTATAGCTCAGGATAGCCTTTACCTGCCAGCAATCCTGGGTTTGTTCCCAGTATTCTGGCACCTCGCCCGGATCCAGCTTTTAATCGCCATCTCGATGCAGCAAGACGCTAGACCCAGTACTGCTTTTTCGTTGCCCTTTTGCATTCCCAAAACAGCTCAGATTTTACGTCTGGTTTTTCTACTGCAGTTAATGTCGCATGGCTTTCTGAGCAGATTTTAATCTGCCTACCAGCAGTGGTTTCCTCTATTGATGTTTTAGCGAAACAGAGGACGACCAGGACCTCCGCCTGAAAGACGGTGGCCTGCCACCCTTGGGATGCAAACACGGAATGTCTTGGTGAAATCGAAGAGTTTTGCTATGCCGTCTATCTTGTCTCATTTCTAGAATTGGCAGTGCACTGATGTCGCTTGAGAGCCTAGTGTGTTTAGTCAACCAAGTCCATCTATTTGCAAGTCGGTCCATCGCGTGAACTGCCCCAGCGTTTATTGCAACGTGTAGGGGCTCATCATAGAGCATGTATACTACCGTTGCTGTGGGCGTAGTCCTCATTGCTCCTGTCACGCCCTTAAACCATTGCGTTTGTAATCATCGCAGCCTGTCCTGCATCATTTTGAGTTTCACCTGTGGGCACCAGACCACGGTTGCATATAGGAGCCTTGGTTTAAGGAGAGCGGAGTAGAGGCATTCAAGAATTTTTGGCCCTAGAACTCATGTCAAAACAAAGGCCCTTCTGCACACCCAAAATGTCATGACAAACTTTCTGCATTGGGTCTCCAGATGCTTCGCCCAGTTCAGTTTGCCTTCTAGGATTACTCCTGGGTACTTAACTGAATCTGAAATTATCAGTCTTTTACCTCGGAATGCAGAGGTGTCAACTTTCAATACTTTGTACTTTTTCGTAAAAATGAACAGGCGGGTATTTTCCAGATAAACCGAGAGCGCGGAACTATCGCAGCAGAGCTCGAAAATGCGCAGCGCTGACCCTGTACGACCCACCAACGTTTCGAGATGGGCCCCCCTGATTAGGATTACAAAGTCATACGCGTACCCTAGGGTATAATACATGCTACTCCCGTGACTAAGTATTCACCCTACCTATCTCATCCAGCTTCCTATCGAGATTACAAGCTGGTTTGGTATGCTGCACCTTGAAGTCTCCCGAAAAGAAATTTCTGGATAGATATTGCTGGAGGCATCCTCTATGTCCAAGAAGTCGCTCTCAGCAGATTTTCTTGTTCAAGTTGCTGCTCCGACTTTGACACTGCAGCATGAAGCCAAGTTTCTATACAGTAACCCGCCTGGAAGGAGTTCTGCCCTCTGTACAGCAGGGAGGCTAAAAGCACTTAATCCCTGATATATTTCTTAGCCACTGTCTGTAGAATCTTCAGGATGAATTACGTTAAACTGATCGGCTGGAAATCTGTAGGTTTGGGAATGAAGGCCACTCTGTCGTCCTTCAATGCCGATCACACGTGTTTAAGGGCAATTCTTGCCCTGAATAGTTTCGTTAGTGGGGGGACGACGACATCCTTGCCTTTTTGTAGGAGCATTGGTTAGACGCCATCCGGACCCTCCTGGCCCCAGCATTCCTCCTCTCGGTCCCTTTGAGTTCGCTGATAACCTGGAAGTAGACTTGTATCAGGTTCTTTGTCTTTGGCAAGCACGCCATTATCGAGCCTTATGAGCCCGAGGCAAGCCGCCGGATTTCTTGCCAGGATCTTGTGGAGCCTCGCTGTTTTTGAAATGCTCTTTGACTCTTTACAGAAGCTCCTTCAATCTTTCTGTTTGTAGATTCTTAAGTTTTCCTTGTATTGATTCTAAGCCATCTCATAGATGTCCCAGTCTGAAGGCAGTTTAGTTCTGTTTGCCCTGTTGTACATCACTCTAGTCTTTTTACGGAGTTTTTCTAGGTTGGTGTTCTAACATGCCGCTTCTTTCCTAGATCTTATTGTACTTGTAGGGCAATTGTTCTCGTATGATGTAGTCAGAGACCTTTGCAGAAAACCATGGTACCGTAGCTCGTGGGAAATTCCACGAGACTACCTTTGTATTTCTCTTTGCATGAGTCCCAAAGTGTGTTCCTGCTGTTTCCGATCTTTGAAATCGCCGGTTTCCCTAGGGCTGATTGAAACAAGGTATATTTAAGGTCCGAGGGAGACTCCTTGTCGGAAAATTTCCAGCCCACTATCTTGATCCTCAGTTTTTCCGAGCATAGACTCAAATCGAGAGTCTCACTCCTGTTTTTAATCTGAAACGTGGGAGTATCACCATGATTAAAGATCTCCAGCTTAGTACCCGCTAGGTATTTAATTGAATCCCTTTCTCTGCCGTTGATGTTTGTGCTTCTCACACTGTATAGTGGGAGTTTGCGCCACAGAACAAGAGCAGAGAAGTCCTGTTCTACTGGCAGTGCTGAAGTAGTGCCTTGACCTCTCTAGAAGGTGGGGGACTCTCAGCGTCACCTGGGTAATAAGCAAAGGCAATATACACCTCTAGTTTTTCTCCGCTTTCGCCTCTGAGTCTCTCCTTATTAGAGAAAATTTTGCTAATGAAGCGAGATTATATCATATACATCCCCTATCTGCAACATAGGACCCTGAAGCAGAGCTCAGGAACCAAAAACGCATCCATACCATTGACGGCTATGCATGCCTTAGGCGATTTTTCGCGTGGCTCCTCAAATCTGGAAACACATTCTCCTAAGCCACTAATCCTTCACCTATATAACCAGGGTTCTTGCATTAAGGCGATTCCTATCTCCACCACTGCCAAACAACTGGTTATAAACGCCGAGGCGCCTTTACTGTGTTTCAAATTTATCTGCATCATTGAGATTCCCGTCTTAACCATTATTAGAATAATTCTGGGCGTCTCTTAAAGTCTTTTCTCCACTTTCCCGTCAGCCGATCAGAAGGATTTTCTCCAGATGATGCTCCAACATCTAAGGTCCTTTGTGAGGAGCCTTGGTTACTGTTCGAGAGCCGCGATGTGCAGGCTTGCAACTTCTGGGCACCACTACGGTTTTTCCTCTGTAGAGAAAGCCCAATTATTTTTTCTTCAACCGCGGCAACTTGATTGTTGTGATTGATTTTAGTGATCTCCACCGCTTTTGGTAGGATTGTCTTTGAGGAGTCGTCCTCTTTTGACGGTAGAGACCCCGACGTGTCCGCCTCAACTGAGAAGTGAGGGGGGGGGGGGTGTACGTCGGGGTGTGTTTAAGGATTTGGTAACCTTAGTGCATTCAGACCTTGACACGGCGATCACATCATGGTTTGGGAGCATGAGAACTCGCGCCCTAGATGCAGTCCCTCTGGTTCACCTTCTCCAGAGTAGTTTGCACGTTTACAGTTCAATCTTTTCCTATTTAAAACGCTTCATCAACTTCAAATATTTTAATTTAAAGTTTATCCATTCATAACGTTCTTTCTTCAATTAACAAATTATTCGTCTATAAAGACCTACCATGTGAAAATTGTTCAATCTTATTTTACTTTAATTCATATAGCGTTAAAATTTCCAGCTATGTTTCAAAATAAAAAAAAATTTCAATTATTAAAAAAATTGTGAAGACAGACCAAATTTATTTTAAGATATGACGAGATTAGACGAGTTTAAAAATAAAATGATAATAAAATAATGTTTCTAAAACAATATTTAAATTAGTAATTCGAAATTGTAGTCAGTATTTAGAAATTAAATAATACAGCATGGGTAATCGACAATCGTCTTATTTCAAAATATAATATAGCATATTCACCAAAATGTGATCACGAATAGACATATAAAATCTTCAAACAAACATCATGTTACCAAATCCTTTCATCAATAAATGAATAGATAAATACGATTGTCAAAAGACTTTAAAAAATGCTGACACATAAAAATAATATTTGCTGACGCATCATTCATATAGGAGACATTACGAAACATTCCTGATGATTTGGATTCCCAAGAATTCTTGTCGATCAAAATGAATTGGTTGATGCTTCCTTCCCAGAGAATAGCCCTTGACATCGACATCGATTATGACTTCAAGGATAGCTAAAAATTCACTCTTCAGCATACCCATAGATTTTAATTAGATCAAGCTTCGTTTATATCAAAATTGTATAGAACAAATGAAAATAACAACATAATTTTTTCCACTATATATAAACTAATATAACTTTTCGGCCTGGGGTAGCTTGTATCTTACGTAAGACCGGTGTACTAACATATCATGCGGCGTGAATATACAAATTGAATTTATTACAGCTAGCTGTTGACTTTTTGATTGTTTCAATATAACATTTTAGAATTGCAAAAGATTTAAATTATATGAATTATTCCATCTTCATTGGTTCAAACTTAAAATTGTCCAATTTTAAATGACTTAATCTAATTGTATTCAAACACGAATGCTTCGAAATAATTTCAATTATAAATGGCTTGTTTATTCTTGTTTAAAATTTGTAATTGGTTAATTCCTTAACCTTTTAATTTGTAACAGTTTATAAATGTTTTCAACTGAACAATTTTCAATGTTTAGATTCAAAATATAAAATTGAATTTTAAAAATATTTGTTATATGTTAGTAATGCTGCAATTAAAATGATTTTTAAAAAAACAGACAATTCATTTTTAATGTTCTAGCCTAAAATTTATCTCTGATATTCTTCGTAGACTATCGAATATTTTCCTTGAATATTCCTAAGTATCCCAGATATTCTTGATATTCTTGATATTCCAGATATTCCCAAGTATACGAAAGTATATGCAAATATTCCCAAGTATTCCGAATTATTCCGAAATATTTTTAGGTTATATTTAAATGAATTCGACGATTTGAACACGATTCTATGACTACGCGATGAAATCCGCATCATCAATCGCAAAGCGTCCCTTCCCTCCTTTTCGGTGCGACTAGAAATGTGCCAATGAAAGTCTGAATTGGAATTTTTTTAAATATTTGTTTCGAAGTTATAAAATGTGAAATTCATGGAATTATTATTTTCATTTTTGATTCTTGAAAAAGGTTTCTTAGGTTTTCCAAATCCATAACAAAATTTAAAAAGCTTAAAAAATTAACAAAATAATTCTCCTCGAAGATTTCCACAAGAGTTGCGCAGGAGTTTTTTTCTATTATAAATCCTTTCTTGAGTATTTCCACAAATATCAATTTTCATGGGAAAAATAGTTTTTTTTTTTCTTTCTGACTCCTTAAAGTACAAGTAAGAAGTAAAATACTTATAGAAACTCGGTGAGAAATCGTTAATAGCATTGATTCCCGATTTATAAATATTAAAAATTATATATACGAACAAATGTCACTAACATTCTTATCAATTATTGAAAAAAAAGTTTTAATAAATGAAGAAAATCAATTTCACTTAGGTTTTATCACCTAAGGTGTTAAAAAAAACTTTAGGATTTAGAAACGAAAACAGCTATTTTGAGAAAAAATTCAGATCTTGGGAAGTACTAAAAAAAGCGGTTCGAAATTTCGAAAAATTTTTGCGAAACTTTTTGTAAAACACTTTTTAAAAAAACTTTCCTTTTGGAGTTTTTCCCGGTTATATAATATAATTTTCGGATAAGCTTTAATAAAAACTCTATCTCGGAAAATGCTGAGATAAATTCTCTCTTGCTTTATTGTTTATAACAATTATTATAAATAGAAATCCTCAATTACCAGAATTGATTTTTTTGTAATTTTTTATTAATCTTTGACACATGATCAATCTTTTTACTTTTGTGAAATTTTCCCGTATGACGGGCCATTATTTATTCAAAACCTTGCAAACGATATGTTTTTTTATAAATCCTATACATGAGGACCATGAATATGCATAAATAATTTATAGTCCATTTATCCATTGTAATTTAAAAAAACCTAATTTTTCACGTTACAAATTTCAAACTATCGCCTTATTTTATTAAATTTTTATATTTTTCACTTTTCCCATTTTTATAACCTTTTTTAACTATACAGTCCTAAATAAGTTTATATGTTTTTACTAAGCAGGTAGTTGTTTCTTTACTATGGAATTATAAAATATCTTGACTGATCGAATTAGTAATTTGTTACTAATCATTAGTAGCCCACTTTTGGCTAATAAATTCTGTAAAATTTTACTTGTAATTAGTTAAGTTTTAACAATTTGAATTCAGAGAGGCAATAATCTTTTGCGTGAGAAAAAAAGCTAGAAAAGAAAAATAAACTTCTTTAGACACTTGTGTTTATCCTTATTCAAGGCAAATCATTTTCACAAAGGTTAGTAAATAATTGCAATTTTCTTTGGAAAAATAGAAAAATGTAGGTAGTACCGAAAAAATGATGAAAATCGAAAACATAACTCTGTTGAGAAGCATAGTGTTAAGAATGTTACACCTTCGCGTTATTTTAATTAACTCTTCTGTTTATGACGTTTTCCATTTTCATAAACTTTTCAAAATCATTATATACAGTCCTGTGTTAATTTATTTATTTGTATCACGCCTTCAGCTGCTTTATACTGTTGAATTAGGATATATCTCGAATAATCGAATTAGTAATTTCCTACTAATCTTTGGTGGCTCACTTTTCGCTGATAGAATCTGTAAAATTTCACTGGTTTTTAGTTAAATTTTACCAATTTTGATTCAGATAGACCTTAAAGTATCTTTTGCATTAGGAAAAAAGATATAGAATTAAAATGACTTTCTTTAGGCACTCAAGTTCATACTTATTCAAGCTGATGCTTATACAAGTCAAATCATTTTTACAAAGTTTGCATGAGAATCCTGAATATGCATAATTAAATTATAGCCCATTGATCCATTATAATTTGAGGGCTCTTAAATATCGTCTTTTTTCTTAACTTTGTTAAAAAAATCAGAAGCCATATTATGAAAATGGAAATAAACTAGGTCGGATTAAAAGTTTCTCAATATGAACTTCTTAATGTTTCAATATAGTTAAAAATGACTACTTAAATTAGTAGTTTTCTACTAATCTTTAGTGGCACACTTTTCGCTTATCAAATGTGTAAAATTTCACTCGTAATTAGTTAAATTTTACCAAATTTGATTCAGAGAATAATGAAGCCTAAAAACAAAAATATACTTCTACAGATACTCAAGTTAATACGTGTTGCCCTCGAGCCTGATTAGGAAAATAGATTTTGTTGACATTTTTTTTTTATTAATCTCTTTCATATATTTTTTATAGATGTACGCTCTCCTACAAGCCACAATTATCAAGTTATAAAAAAATGTGCTATCGCAATGATAAGCGGTTTGTTAAAAATATTTAACTCACTGCCTATTCTCCAAAAAATGATTAAGATTACGTTAACCCTGAAAAGCTTCTTCTAGATTTTGTAATTGAAGTTTCACAATAGTTACTAGCAAGCCTTTATATTTTTTGCCCAGAAAAAGCAAATGTCGCATTCAAAAATGCAGAATCAAGGGTCCGCCGCTTTCCCTTATATGCGCCGTTTTACCCCAGTGTGCGGTAATCATTATCCTCACTGATTTTACTTAGTGACGTACTTACTGATTCAAATGTAGATATTGAACTCCTTCTAAAAGAAAATATCCTTTCAATTCGACCCGAGTGTCGGAATTAAATTATTCTAATTTCAACAAGATATAATCAGAAATCTCTTAATCTCCTCTTGATTAAAATTGAATCTCTCTTGGGAGAAGAGAAACAAGGTTTACGTTTTTTACAAAGCAAGTTGCCCTATCGAGTAGGTAAAGTCTCCCTAAGAGAGGAGAGGTTGGAATAACATTCGACATTAATGTTTTTGTCGGCGGTTTGCGGTGGGGTAGTAAACAAGTGATACACCCCCTCAACTCTGGCTCTTAGTCAGACAGGGATGCTATACTCACACTCGACTTTGGGCTCTTTCTCTCTTCTCTCTTCCTCTCAGCCTCTCCTCTACTCATACCCTTTCTTCTCTTTTCTGCTCATATACCCCATATACCGGATACGGTCGCACATACGTGTAACACCTCGTCGCTCTACACCCTCGTAACATAATCGTTCCACTGAGGGAACTTAAAAAAGGAGACACTTTACGCCTGCTCTCTGAAATATGTACCACTTTAAAGAACAGACTCGGTCGCAAATGGACATGCGACGGCCGACGGTAATAAAAACGAGTAAAGGACGTATTTTCACATTACAAAGTATCGAGGGAAAGCAGAAAAACGAGGGATAACTCTGTTGATGTGATATGTCGTTTACTTTGTGGAGAATAAAAGATTTTTATTTTACATTCTCACTTAGAGAGATTTCACAATTAAAATATTTCAACTAGATTTAATTAAGTGATAGTCAGAGATTAATGTCGTTTGTTTGATATATTTTTCAGTTTTGAATAAAAGAAGTATTGATTGCGTATGTAGCGTTATAATAATACACAAGACTAATTTTTTCGGTTTTTTTGAATTAAGTGCAATTAGGAATGAAAATTAGGTATTGATGCTTACTGTCATTTGCAACATAAACAGATTTATTTTTAACCTCACGTATATAAGTAATGCAGGAAAAAAAAAATCTGCCCGCTTCGCGGGCACATTCTCATCGCGCGCTTCGCGCGCGGCTCGCTTCGCTCGCAAGTTTCAGCGCGCCTAGGGCGCGCACCTGTTGGATCTCGCGCTTCGCGCTCGATTAGGTATTCATCTCGCGCTTCGCGCTCGATAATGCATTCACCTCGCGCTGCGCGCTCGGACACATTTGTCGTCTAGGTTTTCACACTTCGTGTGCTCGCTATTGCGCGCTTCGCAGGCTAATACTCTCTTAGTAAGCTTCATCGTTATGACCTGCTTTTGGTTTAATTATGTCAGTTTTACATAAAAATAAGAACTAATTTACTTAAGGTTCTATCGACCTTAAGGAACACATTCTCATCACGACACTCGCGCTTCGCGCTCGATATTTGGTATGATCATCATGTGAACCTCGCGCTTCACGCTCGTTTCTGTTCATCGTATAATAGAAACCCAAAAGTTTGAGCGCGCTTGCTGCGCGCAATTTGGTCGTCGCGCTTCGCAACGACCATATGTTATGTTCAATGTTCTTCAGATAAAAATGACTAAAGTTGTATTTGATTTAAAATGAAGAAGGTAATTCCTTTACTTCAGCGTATATTTCCGTATCTTTATAATAAATCCTACGATCAGAAAGATTTTTTTCCAACTATCTGAAAAGGGGAGAAAAAAAGTATTTAAGTCGTTTTTGGAACATATATCTTGCTTTTTCATTCATAATCAAACCGACCCCTTGACTACCATGTGATTCCCTATCTACTCCTGACCATATTTCAAAACCTCAATCAAAGTTTCAGTCCATTCCGAGGCTACTTTATTGTTTGTATTATTCATGTTTAGATTGTACACCCAACTACCACCTTTATGCGCGAAATTTGTTGTGCGAGTCGAAATCATGCCCAAGTTAAGTAGTGATTCGTCGTATAGTGGAGAGTCCGGTTCTTACGTCAGTCCCACCAAAACTTCTGTTACGGGGGGAGGGGGGGGGCGAGGACAAGGAATGGAAACCGAGAGAGTCGCAATTGGTTGATGTTTTATACTGAGAAGGTACCAGCCTTCAGCAGCGTTGTATTAGATAGGAGCTTATATGTTTCCATCTGCGCATTCTCGGCCCACCTCTAAACGAGGAACCAATAATTATTTTTTTTTTTTTTAATATATATATATATATTCATTTCGTCTATTTGGAACATAGTTCTTGAAATATAAATGTAATAGTCGAATTTTTTCACAGAAATTATTTTAGTAAACAAAGATCAAAACGCATTCTGAAATAAAAGTCAGATTTTCAGTCAGAATAAATTGTTTGAATTATTATTATATTTTATTGTTTCAATCGTTAGAAATAGTATTGAGAACATAAAAACAATGAAATATTGTGAAAAAAC
>CAKNYM010051597.1:68584-82189 GCA_932195095.1 Andricus curvator | reverse complement strand
GACGACGACGACGACGACGACGACGACAACAACAACGACAGACAGACAGACACCGACGTAAAAACCATTTTTTCTGACTCAGGGGGCCTCAAAACGTCGACATTTGATGGAATCCGCGAAAGTCATTTTTCACATAAAACCAATACTTTCTCATTATGATGAGAATGTAATATATTGTATTTACATGAAAACCTGCATGAATCTGGTTCGAGTGCGAACAAATCTGACTCATTGCACACATTTCCACAAAGTTATGCAATAGTTATGCAACACATAAAACAGTATTTGATCCTAATAGACTAGCCAGCACCCGATTATAACTAGAAAAGTCTGACTAGATGATGAGAAAAATATTACTTTTTTTATGGTTATTTTTCGCCTTTAGTGTCTGATCCTGATAGACTAGCCAGCACCCGATTATGACTAGAAAAGACTGACTAGATGATGAGAAAAATATTACTTTTTTTAATGTTTATTTTTCGCCTTTGGTACTTTTAAACGCCCTGGCTATTTTTGGAAATGTGTAAAAAGGTATTTGGATTTGATACTTAGATCACTTTTTGAACAATACGAGCTAGCAGGCAGCCAATTAGGGCCCGAAAAGACCGTCTAAATTAGATGGTTTAGACAATGCCCTAACTAGACGCAAATCTGCCCCTATAATATTCTACACGAAGAGATTTCATTCTTGTTTGAAAAAAATCAGTATTACATGTGAAAAATAACCACGAAGTTTTAGAATAAAAGGTTGTTATTATTTTTTAGTCAATTAGCGAAAAGTATTTTGTAGTGCAATACATTTTATTTCAGAAATGCATGAAAATGCTTTTTTACTATGCCTGTAGAGCGAGAAGAGAGTTGTTTACAACTCACGAGCGTCAAAGCAATCTTCGGGCATGAACACATAGCAAATTCTATTACTTTATTTTATAGAGACCGGGTCTAAAGAAGTAACATTTTCATACATATGTGAAATAAAATATCGTGTGAAAAGTGAGAGCTATTGCTCTCCACTAAATATATGTGGTCCAATACGGTGTACTAAGCAGAAAGGTCCTGCAAATGAAATAACAGATTAATTACACACCCGCACACAAAAAATAAAAGGTCATGTACTTTTTCGGAGAACATTGTATCCCTATGTATTTTGAGGCGCTGATTCCGAATTTGAGGTAAAAGTAGCACCTTATCCGATTAGTTTTAGACATAACCTCAAAAAACTTTGTTTACGAGTATATGATGGAAAAATTTGTTAACATGTCCTCAAAACAAAATGGTTGAAGCAGCCAATTGTAGGCCAGTATCGCGTGGCATCGACAAAATCAAGTACGAACAACATGAATGGCGAATTTGTGGAGATTTAAAAGTTCTTTCAATGCTTCTGGGACAGCAGTCAGGAAATACGAAGTATAATTGATTCTTGTGTTTATGGGACAGCCGGAATCGTGGTAATCATTATATAAGAAAATATGCTGGCAAAAAGAATGTCGCTAGAACGAGGAGCCGAAAACGTCATCGCAGACCTATTAGTGGTGCCATTAAAAGTCCTCCTTCCACCTCTCCATATTTAGTTGGGTCTCATGAAACAAATAATTCGTAAAAGCACTAGATAAGGAGAGACAATGCTTCGAGCAGGGCATATTCTAACGGGTAGTTCTGCCGAATTTTGCAACTCTAAAAAAAATGGGCAGTTCTAAAAGTAGAAATGGGCAGTTGCTGAAAAGAAGGACGATGGAAAAATATGAAGGCGGGAAAGAAAAATTAAGGAAAAAAAGAGAGAAAAGGAAGCGTAGAGAAATGAGATCGAGGAAAAGAAAAATAGTGGGAGGTTGAAATTATTTACGAAACAATATATTTCAATGTACATGTCGTTTTATACTCAATCATATTTACAATATAATACAACGTCATGATAATGAGAAAGACGGCATTCGGGTAGTTCTAAAATTTCCTTAGAATATGCCCTGGCTTCGAGTATATAGTGTCTCGTTTCCCCCAATTGTCCGATGCTAAATTGAAAGAAGGAATAGTCGATGGACGTCAAATTCGAAAGCTGTTGAAAGACGAGGTTTTTGTTACTAAAATGACTAGTACTGAAAAAAGAGCATCACTCAATGCAAAAATGTCGTTGAACAATTCCTGGGGAACATTAAAAATCCAAATTGGAAAAATGAGGTTTCGAGAATGGTTGATGGTAATGGCACCATGATATCAAAGAAGATGGGATGAAAACATGATGGCTGACTACTGTTGAATGTTGAAAAGAGATGCACTTACAAACAAAGTTTGTACAGGAAAAATGCCACTACGACGGTTTTTTGAATCCAAAAGAGTGCGTTCTCAGCTGAAAATTCGTGTACAGGAACCTCGGAGGATCCTCCACATGTTCCTGTACACGAACCTGCACACTAACCTGTACATGTTATCTTGAGGGTTCCTGTGCAGGAATTTGGCGACGAAAACTGTGCATGATCCTGCAAAGGAACCTGTATGCAAGCTAACCTTTTAATGATCCTGTACAGGTTCATTCATAGAGTGAATTAAGATGCGGATTTATGTCCAGAAACCTGCTCAGGAGCCTATGCATGAACCTACATAGGAACTGATCCGCGAGGTTTCGCTAGTGACTATCGATAGTGAGTTCGACCCTCAAGGGAATAAAAGGAAAGCAGCTTCAACCTGAAAATACATAGGAATACAATGGTCTCAGGAAAAGTACATGACCTTTTATTTCTTTTGTGTGACTGTGTTATATTGAGAATATAAAATAAGATATATTATATTCACTAATTGAAATAATGAATCAGCCCAAATAAAATATTTAAATACACAAATAATTAAACGACTTGGCATTGTATGAAATTTTAAGAAACGCAGTGAATGTAAAACAAAAAATTAATAATAAAAGATGTTCTATAAAATACACAACAACTTTTATAATACTCGTATAATAAGATTATATGGTCACCAGAGAAATAAAGTAGTATGACGCTATATAAAATATATGATGTAATCACGATGGTAAGGACATTTCGAAATAAAATAACAATTAAGTACTTCTCGAAGACGATGACTACATTAGATTTGTTATTTATTTGCTTAATTAAACTTTTCGATATTCTGAGAATTTACATCTATGCGTATATTTGTCGATTTGTATTAATTTATTTATATTCAATAATCAATACTAATTAATCAGTATTCAATAATTTTATATAGAACGGGCATTTCAAAATGTCCAAACTCCAATAATTGTTTTAAATAAACAAAACAGAAGCCAGTCAGGAATGCCAACAAGATGATCGCAGGATTCATGGTCCAGTTCGCGATCCCCACGACACTGACCAATCATCAGTTTTTGGTCCGCGTTTTTCGACATCAACCAACCAACGCTTCTCTACCCCCATTTTTCTCACATCATCACGAAACAAACAACATCCAAACAGGAAACTGAAGACATGCGAGCGCAGAGACAAAAAGTGGCTAACCCACCACCGATCGTCATCACTGAACCCGATACGGACAGTCTTAGAGAGATTCAAAATCTACAACGATTTTAAAGCAGTTACGAGGAATCTCTCTATGAAAATTTTACAGAAAATGATCGCAATATACCCAAAAGGCTCCAACGATCATGAACTAATTAAAGACTTCCTACAAAGGTCTAGTATACCGTTCCACACATATACGGTATTAAATCAGCAAAGGGTAAGAAACTAGTTCTCAAAGGGCTACCGAGAATAAGCACAGATGTCATCATAGCAGAACTTGAAGAATTGGAACACAAATCAGAGTCGTTGGTAATGATGAAAATTAAGCAAGATCGACCACAGAAATATCCACCTTATACCTAGTGTATTACGATAGCACAACTACATCTATGCAACTCCTAGAGGTTCAAAACATCAAAGTACTAAACTACTCAAGAATAAGGTGAGTCCATAATAAAAATCTACTAGAAATTACGCAGGGTCCTAATTTCCAGCAATTTGGATGCGACACAAGAAATTGCTTCAACAAAACAAAGTAGGTTAAGTGCAGCAAAGAACACGCATCCTCAGATTGTGACAAGGATTCAGAAACAAAACCGATATGTGCAAATTGTGGGGGAGATCATCAGGCTAATCACTACACATGCCCAAAATATGAAGAATACCTGCAGAAAAATAAGCGGTTGCGGCTTAAATTAACACAGCGCACACAAATACAAGTAGAGGCTAAAAATCAGCAACGCACGCATTCAGTGACCAGGAACCAGACCAATTTTCCAAAGCTACCAAGGAGGGCACAGAAAACAACAGTATCAGCAGCTAAAGAAATAGACAGAAGGCAGGAAAGAAGCAGAACACCAAGTAGTTACAGCGCCTCACTTCAACAAGCACAACAAGCTACACTGCCTATATCGAAGCCACCACCAGAATCTGAAGACCAACAAATCCACGAATTTATATCGGTATGTAAGGTACTTCAACAAAAATTTAATATTAAGGAACTTCTACATTTATTTGAGGGTCTTCAATATGAACTTACGAATAATCCAGATCCGGTAGACCAGGGAATTATATTTTCAGAATACATAACTTTATTCGGAAATTTCAGTAAACAGTAATTAACTAGTTATAGGTCACTGAAATACCAATTGTATTCTACAAAAGGAAAGGGAGATGAGGCACTTTTTTGAGAAACACAAAATAGATATTTTTCTCATTAATGAAACAAAAGTTAGATCTAATCACAATTTTAATACTCCACGTTTTACAACTATTAGAAAAGATAGAAACGGCATAAGAACAGGTGGGAGAGTTGCTATTTTAGTAAATCAAAGTAATGAATACACAGTGATAGATTATAAAACTATGGCAATCAAAGCGATTGGGATTACACTTGAACATAGTATTACAATAGTCTCAGTATATGCACCAAATCAAAGCTTAGAATTAACAGACTTAGATAAAATATTCAATAATAATGGGTAACTCTATAGGGGACTTGAATGCAAAATATAGTCACTAGTTTTGCAACAAAAGTAACAAAAATGGTAAAACAATTTATAGGTATGTCAACAACAATCATCTATCAATCTTATCTCCAGACAATGCTACGCTTTATCCACACAGACATAACACATTGCCTAGTACAGTCGACATAGGAATAATTGAAGACATAAAAACAACAAATGACATAGAGAAAATTGATGGACTAGACTCAGACCATCTATATTATATCTTAAATTGAAACGTAAAGCTTATCAAAGAACTAAATGCGCTTTTTTAGAAAAATCAAAAATAGCTTATTAAATTCAATAAAAGCTAAAATTAAAGAATCTTATAACTGACATTGGAATAAAAAACTCGAGAATTCAAAAGCTAAGGATAATTCTCTCTGGAAAACGGCAAAAACCTTTACTAAACCCTAATCTGGAAAAATAACAAAATTACATGGACCAGAACATCTAATGTTTAGTCATGTAGGGAAAGCAAATGCTCTTGCAGAGCAATTCAAGAAAGTGCATCATCTCACAACAGACATTGGGGATGAAGAGACTGATAGAGAAGTAAATGATAATGATAGGGAACTAAAAAGAACTGATGTAGACAATGATACTATAGACCTAAATACTCCTAAGGAAATTAGAAAAGTGATGAAACATACGTCTTCTGAAAAAGCCACTGGAACATATATAGTATCTAGAATATAGTGATAAAAAACTTACCAAGTGAAGCATTAGTGAAAATCACGCATATTTTTAACACCTGTTTTAAGCTATCTCGTTATCCAAATAGATGGAAGATAGCCAATGTGCTCGTCTTTCATAAAACGGTCAAGGATAAATTTTTCCCGAAAAATTGCAGACCCATCAGCTTGCCGCCCACCTTAGGTAAAATTATTGAAAGTTAAAGTCTAAATAGACTGAAGAAGCACGAATCAATTATTAAATTGCTCATACCAGAGCAATTTATATATTCAAATAACTTCCGATACCATCTGACACAGAGGCTTAATATATAAATTAAGAAAACTCGATCTTGATGTCTATATTATTCAGATACTCATTAGCTACCTAAGAAATAGAAAATTCAGCGTAGTTTACGACAATCAACAATCCGAATTACAAAATATCGTAGCAGGAGTACCCCAATGGTCTATACTACGGCCTATATTATTTATATACTACATTAATGTTATTCCAAAAAATAAAAATACCAAAATATCGATTTTGTGACGACACTGCGATCTACGATTCCTCATGATGTATGACCATAGGTGGAAACTTAAAATTAATGCGAATGAAACTGAATTTATTATATTCAGTGAAAAACCTCAAGGAAAAGGTGAAGATAGTATTACTATTGTGATAATTTATGTAATAATAGAACTTCAAAAAAAAAGTTAATTATCTAGGTTTGATACTAGATTATAAGCTACTCTACCTGAATCATATTATCGAGGCACGTGAAAAAGGATAAAAAAATTATTAGTGTTCTGTATAGCCTAATCAATAGGAGAAGCTCACTTCGCGTCAAGAATAAGCTCATATTGTACAAGACTGTCGTCAAGTCAGTATTACTGTACGCGGTATCTGTATGGGGCAGTGCTACAAAATCATGACTACAAAGTTTTGAAAATAAAATTTTAAGACAAATTGCGAATGCAAGCCCTAAAACTAGAAACGTCGACATTAAGAAAAAAATAAACATTGAAAATATTACATTACACATACTAGATTTAACATACAAATTTTATAACTTCCAACTCAATCATTCGAAAGAACCTGAGAATATTAAACTTCATAACAAGGACACTGCTGCATTTAAACTAAAATATAGACTTCCATATTTAATGATAACGTAAAATATATTTTATCAGATGTTCTGCTCTACAACTATTCCACAAATCATACTTTCTTATATTTTATATAGTTTTTTAGATTATACTGTACATAGAAACTAGTTTGTAAGTTACTTTACGTTAAGATAAGTAAATAAAAAGAAATGTATTAATAAGGTTTTTCACACGCTGACCTTTTTACCCAGTAGTGGATATCAGCAACACCGTAATTGATAATAATTTTCGTAATAATCTAAATATTTCTAAATAAATACAAAATAATCGGATAAGTTTATTTTCATGTAACAGGCGTTGAATGGTACCACTTATAAAAAATGTAAACATGTATGTACAAATTAATAATGAATAAAGAAGGTTTTCAAAAGAAAAATGCAGCCACAGCATTCCAACCAAAACCGTCGAGCTGCGCGGAACACGGACGCTTCACCCCTCGGCCGTGACACTCACAACCTACGACTACCTGCTATCGCAAAGCAATACTGCTGGAGATGCTGCTGCACTTGCTAGCACTCTTGATGTGCTCCAGCTCTACCCAACGTTGGATTGATATCTTATTACTTAACCAAAACCTTATTACTTACCTGCAAACTTCACTACTGATTCATTTTATTTACTTCTTTCTTTCTTTATTATTATTTTTATGATTTGTGGCAATGTCTTCCAATTACTTGCAATCCAACATGAGAGTCATCGAACATGTTAACTCGCATTATAATTACATTTTTCCTGCATATATCAAAATAAAATATTTTGTACTCAATTTCGTGAAACCTATTCCCCAAAAACAATCGAGTCTTCAACGGACGCCTCCCTGTCAGAGTGTCCTCTGGAGCTAGAAACTCACACATACAATCGAGGTTTCAACAGACGCCTCCCAGTCAGAGTGTCGGCCGAAGGCCGAAGTTCACGCACATAATCGAGTTTCCAACGGATGCCTTCTAGCCAGAGTATCCATCGGAGCCCGAAATTACACCCAACAACAAAGTCTTCGTCGGACGCCTCGTAGTTAGAGTGTCCCACGGATCCCGTCATTTAGCTTGGTTCCTGTCATTCCACACAATCTATGTGTTTCTGTTTTTTCTTAGAAAGACGTCTAGAGGACTCCTTATGTGGAACACCTTGCCCCGGACAGGCTTCGGAGGAATCAAACAAACCTTCCGCTACTCCTACTTTAGCCGACAATCAGACTTGGAGGCACAGAAGAATGCACCCCTAGGAGTTCACGTACGGATCCACCCAACCTATCAAACCTTTTTTCGCTCAATTGGTGACCTACGTGCAATGTTAGAAGCTCACCGCCTATCGGAAATGAACGCTAACGCTCCTAGTCTACACAAATTACTTCTTACGTAGATGACATTCTGAGTTCAGATCTTCCTCCTGGACCAATTTCACTCCAAACTCCCACCCCCTACACTTTATTTCGAGTATACCCAAATTTGTACTTCGCTCCCTCAGAAGCTTCTCCCCCCACTCCTTTTCGAGTTGACCACTAAAAAGGTTTTATGTTTTATTATTTTTATCATGTTTATATTATTATTATATTCTTTTTATTTTAGAAGTTGTAGGCTCCGGAAGCTACGATCATGGTTTCTTCGAGCAACCAATCCCGACGCAACTAGAACGTGTACATCATCTACTCCTGCTCCTTCTATACCAGAACGTAAGCAAGAGCGGAAAATTTACGCAAGAGACTTCGTACAACACTGTTCCTTGGAATCAGGTTTCTAGCCGCGGATGACCTCACGCGACAGACGACGCAGTTGGAGATGAAAGTTTCACCTCTGGATACTTTTTTAGAGCTACCAATCTTTGTAGGATATGATGAGGAACAGTGTTGACGGACCAGATGAAGTGACCCCAGAAGAACAGCCTTTTGCATCTGGTTTGTGATGGACTGAGTCTGGCGCTGGTAAGCCAAGATTTTGTTGAGTTGGCCCAGAAATGGAGCTTGCTCATCTCCAAGACAGCCGATTATAAGAACTACAAGATGGACTTTGTAGCCTTGGTATAGCCTGCTCAGCTCGAAAGGAAGTGCTTAATATTTCGCCCATTTTTCTTCCTCATTTTCCGTGATATTACCATTGGCTGGTGCCGAGAATTCAATCACGTAAATGATCTTCGTCTTGAGATCTTGAAGAACAACATCAGACTTTGTAGCACTGATAAGTTGAGTGGTGGAGAATGAGAAATTCCAGTAGATCTTACACTGATCATTACCCACCACAGACTCGAGTTCCCCCTGGGAGTATTGCAAGACGGGCAATAGATCAACACCATAGAAGTGCATGGAATATAGGGAATAGGAAAAAGAAGAATTAACAAAAATTGGAGAAGGAGAATCTGGTTATTTGATACACTGCTATGGCCGGTATTATGTTATGGAGCAGATATATGGGGATGGAAAGAAAGGAAAGAGATTGAGAGTTTAAAAGAAAGGTATATAAGGTGGACGCTAGGGGTAGACTGGAGGACGCCGGGATATATGGTAAGAGAAGAAGCGCAGAGGGATAAATTAAGTACTAGAGCGGGAAAGACGGCATGGTATTTTGAGACGAAGCTGAGGGAGGGAAAGGGAGGGGAGTTAGCGACAAAGTGTTTGATGGAGCTAGAAGAAAGGAGAGAGAAGGCAATGGAATTAACGACATGGAAAGAAGAAAGGAGGGAGTTCTATAAGGCTAGAGATATAGAAGACGGGACTGGAGTCAACTATGAAGAAATGAAAAAAAAGGATAGGCAAAGACAATTAATAGAAAGATCGGGGATGATTGAGGAATCAAAATATAATAAATGGTATAAGATGATAAAAAAGGAAGGAGTACCAAAGTATTTAGAAAAGGGATGGGGAGAGGAAAGATGGACCAGAATAGCAAGATTTATATTGCGAAACGAGGTAAGGGCAGGTATATATTGGAAAAAGAAAGAGAACAGGAAGTGCAGAATCTGTGAATGGGAAGAGGAAACATGGGAGCATGTATGGGAAGGATGTAGGAGAGGAATGGAAGATAAAGGAAGCTGGCAAGAGTATGTGGTAAAGATTCTAGGGGAGGATGGTTTGGGGGAAGAGTGGATGAAGGAGTTAGAGGTTGCTAGGGGAGCAAATGAGAAAGAATGAAAGAATGGATGCAAAAAAATGGCAAAATGGAGTTACAAGAGAAGTGAAAGAAAAAGGAAACGGAAGTCGGTTAAATCAGAAGCGTAAAGATTTGTAAGTAATGGTTATGTAATAGCATAAGTAAATTAAGATGCGTTTGCGTTATGGCTCTCTCTCTCTCTCTCTCTCGCTTGCACTCTCGCTTTCGATCGCTCGCTCACTCGTTCGCTAACACGTCCCAAATTGCGCTATCGTCAAAAAATAGAAATAAGGATATAGATATAAGATTTTCTGTAAATAGGTGTAAATAACTAAATAGTAAGGATAAGATTTTATAAAACATGTAGAAGGGAGTGTTGTAAGAAATGGAAGTCATGTAAACCCTTAGGGGACACATTATGAATAAAAAAGAAATCTCGCTTCGTGCTTAAAAAAATTCAGAAACCTAAGTAAAGTTGATGAGGATAGATTGTTCACTCTGCTCTCTGAAGCTAATTGGAGAAGTGTATTTTCTGATAAAAATTTTTATTCAAAGGTAGAAAAACTTAATGATATATTAATTTCAGCATTCGATGTAGTGGCCCCAGTACATGATTTTCAAGCGAGGAAAAAAACTTTTCCGTGGATATCGGAAGAGATTAAAAGTCTCAGAAGGGAAAGAAACAGAAAGTATTCTCAAGCTAGGAGGACTAATGACCAGGCACGATGGAAGGAATTCCGTGTCCTTAGAATTCTGGATTATATTATGATAAGGGACTCTGAAAATAAATATAACCATAATGCAATTGTTAACGAGAAAAGAGATGAAAATATCTGGAAGGTCCTTCGGCGGCTTGGAATTATTCCCTCTCAGAGTCAAACCTTTGATCAGAACTACCCGGTAAATGACTTTATGAAACGCTTTTTGATTGAGCCTTCACCAATTGATACTACTCTCTTATCCAGTCTTTGATGATGACCTTTCTTTGATGATTCTAACTTTTACTTCTCTTATATTGGGGCAGATTCTCTGCTTCCAGTAATTGCCAAGATAACCTGAGGGACCATCGGTATTGATGGTATCTCCATTAAAATGGTCAAACTTTCTCTTCTTGTAATACTTCCTGTTCTACTTCACATCTACAATTGTTCTCTACTACAGCTTAAGATTTTTCCCAATATTTGGAAACAAGCACTGATTCGCCCTATTTCTAAGGTATCCTCCAACTCTAACAGATCTTCGTCTTATCTCTATCCTCAGTGCATTAGCCAAGCCTCTTCAGAAATTAGTGGATAACCAGCTAACTCAATATTTGGATAAACATAATCTGCTTGATTCTTTCCAGTCTGGATTCCGGAGGAAGCACAGTACCACCACTGCTTCCCTTAAATTTAGTGCTGCTTTAAAAGCTGCAATAGATAAAAATTAAGTAACGATTGTTGTATTTTTTTATCTTTCTACAGCGTTTGAGATGGTAAACCATGACCTTTTAACCCAAAAATTAAAAAAACTCAATATCTCTAACAGTGCCATTAATTGGTTCAAATCTTACTTAAGTAATCACTTACGATGTGTAGCAAACAGTCATGGTCTTCGCTCTGTCTGTAATGAGGTGATGACTGGGGTTCCCCAGGGCTCAATGCTTGGCCCCAAAATCTTAAATGTGTTCACATGCGAGTTTTCAGCTGTTTCACGCTACTGTAAATATCACCTTTATGCTGATGATAGCAAAATATATCTTTCTGGGCCTCTTAGTACCCTTAGCGACCTACTTCAAATGGTTCAGGAAGATATTAATAACGTCTCTAATATATGCTTTGCTAGTTGGATCCTCCACTCATAATCCAGCCAAAGTCCTGGATTCCCTCCCACCTTTGTACTTGAACAGTCTTGTTATTGACTTCTTTGATTCTGTCAATGATCTTGGTTTGATATTTAACAGGACTCTTTCTTGGAAAGAGCATGTTGAACGAATAGCATGCAAAACCTTCATAACTTTACATCAGCTTAGTCGGAGTAGGGACTCTTTGCCTACAGCTACGCGAATCCACCTTGTAAAAGCCTTAATTCTCCCTCATTTTGATTATGGGTGTGTGGTATATGATTTTGCCAAGAGAAGACAATATTTTATGGGTAATTTGCTGTACATGATCTTTAAAAATGAAAAGCCTGTATATTTATTAGAATAGTTTTTTCGGGATAATATGAACCTTCCAGGTCGGCCTGGGTTACGCGATAGAGGTCGTACCCTAGCAATACCTGCTCATAGAACATGTTAAATACAAAAATCTTTTGTGGTCAGAGGGAGACGGCTTTGGAATAAACTGCCGAATAGAGGTAGTAATACGCCTACAGTATTTGCATCTAAAAATATTTTCTCTGAATTTCTAAAATCTACGGGTACACCTTTATTTGATATAACTCTATAGACTTAGCCTGTATCTTGTTTTCTCTCTCTATTGTATTCAGTTCCATTACTATTTTTTATTCCTTTATGTTTTTCCATCATGAGGTGTGATAATGTTATTCTTTTTTCATTTGTCTACTTATACCTTACGATAAGTTTACGAACAGCGCCATCCTAATATAAGATTTCAGTAACTTCTTACAGCACATACTTATATTTTTATAACCGAATAATGTCGTTATATGTACATTTTTAATATAAAATCAGAGTTCTACAAAAATGTACAATACACTCTAGATTCTACATCTATATATTTATATATTTCTACATATTTGTATATTGTATTACGTATATACTCTGTTCAGCTCCTAAAGGTGCTTTATAGCCCTGTGAGCTTTTTTCTCAATAAATAAATAAAGAATAAATTAAATTAAAATTAAATTGTATGAAAGCCGATGTGGATATTTTATTATTTATTTTAATTATTATTATTAATTATATGTTATGGTACATGAAGAACGATTGCGATTCTAATAAATGGTGACTAAAATTTAACAAAACGAGAATATACCATTTTTTTCAAACCTTTTATCAAATCACTTAACTTCATATTTTTAATAACAAGTTAGAAGATTGAAATTCATAACTACAGGTTTGAGATATTTTTACTTCCTGTTTAATCTGCCGTCAAATATAGAAAATTATATAAACAAATCTAAGGGTATCTTTAGTAAATAGTACAAAGCGAAATCCACATAAAAAAGGTGGAATAAATTCCGGGGTATTATTAATTTCAAAAATTGTAAAAAAATACTTTGTTTTTATGGATATTTTGCTAGAGAATGATGGAAAAAGATCAAAATACTAATCTAATTATACCGATATTGAAGTCTGTATAACGTTATTACAATCTCTTATTGTAACTAGACTTTAATATGTATGCGCATACGCGCAGGCCTAACAGATGTAATATGCGCACATCATATTTTTTTGTGAAGGGATTTGCTGAAAATATGTTTTCTACTTTCTTGTAAGTGGGTCAAGATAGAATTATTCGACATTAAAATGTATACCATGTTGAACGAAGATAATTTTGTATGAAACACATCTATATTATACATATACATACGCATTTATATCGATTGAATTAAAACCTGCATCATTCTAAATTTTCCCAAATATCTTATCGTCGGTGTGGTATTACCGGTACCGACAATAAGGTTCATTCAAGGGGTCATTTACAAAATACGTGATACGTTTAGGGGGGCGGGGGGG
>CAKNYM010051597.1:0-68484 GCA_932195095.1 Andricus curvator | reverse complement strand
GGAGAAAGTATCATGCGGTGGGGGGGCCCGAGTCGAAGATTTCAATTTCGTTCGAATTTATATTTTCGAGACTGAGCCGAAAATGAAACGAAATCGAAAAGAAAATGAAACGAAAGTGCTGTCAAGTCTGGCAATGGAGATTTCACTCTCGCCTCACTCTCGAAACTTGCGAGGATTTCCCAATTCGCAATTTTCGAAGGTGAGGCGAGAGTAAGCTTTTATTGTCTTCACTTTCTGTTCACTCTCCATTCACTCTCTTCTTAATTTCTATCCGATCGCTCTCCACTCTCGTTTTTTACATTTTTATTGACAAGGATGATTAGTATACACAATCGTTTCTCGCCTCAATTTTGCTTGAATCTTTATTATGAGATATGGAGAGTATAAGGAAATTGAAACGAAACTTTTACCTTTGACTTTGGAGGTAAACTCCCGGCTCAGTTTCTCTACACTATCGAATACTAGTAATGTAGAGTATAAGGAAATTAAAACGATATTTAAAACTTTGACTCGGGGGGGGGGGGGGCCCCCCAGAAGTTCATGAAAAATGTATCACGTATTTTGTGAATGGCCCCCAAAGAATATGGAAGAATTTAAGACAATTTTTTTAATATTCAAATTTTTTAGAAAAACTTGGAATTATTTTATAAGATATTTGAAAATTTTAGAAATTTTGGAAAGATTATAAAATAATTTTAATCTTCAGAATATTTCAAAAAAAATTCACAAAATGTAGATTTTTGAAGATTTTGAACAAAAAATTTAGAAGCTTTTTAAGAATTTTGAAAGATTTCAAAAGAATAACAAAATTATGAGATTTTTGGAATTACTTCAAATGATTTTTTATGTTGAAAAAAATCATTTTTGAAGAAAATTGAAGAAGATCCAAAAATATTGAAAAAATATGGAATATTTTAAGGAAATTTTTTTAGTTCTGAAAGATTTTTCAACAATTTTAGAACAAGTGCTAATTATTTCAGAAAATATATAGCAGTTTTAGAAAAAATTAAAAATAATTTAAAATTTGAAAAGATTTAAAAAAATTGAAATCAAAATGTAGATTTTTTAAGAGTTCCATATAAAAAGTGCAGAAGTTTTTTAAGGATTTTGAAACGTTTCAAGATAATAATGCAAATACTTTCTGAAGATTTCTGGAAAAATTTTAAATGATTTTTTATTTTGAAACATTAATTTTAACAGAATATTTTTTTTTAATTTGAGACAATTCAAGGATTTCCAAAATTTTTAAAAAAGAATCTGGAAGATTTTAAGACAATTTTAGGAATAAGTCCAGTCAGTTTAAAAGAAATTCAGGAATTTTGTAAGTTTTGAATAGATTACAAATATTTGAAAACTGAGAGATGTCCGAAAATTCAATAAATATTTTTTATTTTCTTTCAATCTTCAACAATTTCTAAAAATACTTTAAGCTAAACTGATGTTTTCGTAAAATTTTGTAAAATCCTGTGAAATAAAAAAACATCAGAAATTTTCTAGATATGTTTCCGACACATCTGAAATTTTCAAAAATCTTTTTGAATTTTTCCCAGAAACCTAGAAACCCTAGAAAAATTATATTTATTTAATCTTAGAAACAAATAAACAACTAAACCTAAAAATGCGCGATTGAAGATGCTAGTTTAAAAAGAAAGGATGCTCAATATTAAATGAACATTATTTTGCCGAATCTATCCTTATGTTATTTTTTTTTATAAATTAATAATCTGGAAAGATGAGACTTTCTGAGTATCTCAATTTACAATTTTGACTTTATCAAGTTTATTTCATCACGAAATTAATATCGTTTTACAGATTTATTTCAAAAAGATTATTTTTAACGTGAATAAAGTAAAGGTTAAATCGATGAATTTGGTAAATAATTCTTGTTTTTCCATTTAAAGGCAGTATCTTGTAATTACGTCATGTTTTTCGAGGTGACTTGGCCTATTTGTAAGGATCAAAATATTACCTTCTTATTGTTTCAATAAAGCTGAAATTCTTACCAAGGTGGCCGTCTTGATGTATAGGAAAAAAATTTTCGAGTTTTTCCGGGTTCGCAAACATTTTTCATGGTCATTGAAATTAATTTTTTTGTCAGCAATCAAACCTGAACTGCAAATTAAAGAATTCACGGTCGTACTCTTTGGTATTTAAAACTTTTTTAATTGAAGCTTATAAAAAAAAAAAAATTGATTAGCAGTTTGAACTCGAAAGTTCATTGCCTCACTACCCGATTCGGGTAGTGTTTCTAGGTGGATATTTACTACCAATGTGGGCCCACCACACCCACGACGGGCCAACAGCAACGCAGTATTCCTGGATGGTCACCCATCCAAGTACTAACCGCGCCCAACAATGCTTAACTTCAATGATCTTACGAGAACTGGTGTTTCCAGAGTGGTATCGCCGTTGGCAATTGAAGCTTATACTATTTTTAATTCAGAAATGCTCGATTTAAAGACTTAATAGTTTGCATGTATAAAATAAAAGTTTTTAACACTTTTCCATTAAAGAACTTTAGATTAAATACCTTTGAACTGTAAAATGTTAAACATTTAAATTTTATAAATTGAACAGTTCAAAGATTTCTAGTCAAAAAATATAAATTCACACTCAGAAATAAGATTCTTTGGTTCAAAGAAGATTTCTTTGAATCAAAGATACATATTCATTGGCTCTCCATCCAATAAATGGTTTTTTGTCCAAATGAAAATTCTCCTTTGTTTCAAACTAAGTGTCTTCATTTTAAAGTTACTTTTAGTTGCATTTTTAAGATAAAAACATTAAAACTTGATGGATTAAGTTTTTGTTTAACTGACCAGCTTAATAAACATAATAGTTATTTATTGAAGCGCTCGCTCCATTATTATTATAAAAATCTGAAAAAAATATACAAGAGTTTTTCCACTATGAAGATTCAGTTTCCGGAACGGAATGATCAAAATTCGAAAATACATTACTTTGGACCACCCTACTATATATATACATACGATATACATATAAATTCAATATAATTAATTTAATTTTATGAGCATTATTAATATTATATCAATATTATTTGGAATTCGTATATTTTAAAAAATTATGTTAATATTAATTTTCTGATATCTAAACGGAAAGAAAGAAATAATTTGTGATTTGATTTCGATGTAAATTTAATACTATTTATATGAAACATATGTTGTTCTCTGGTTCATTACTCACGTAAGTTTATATTAACAAAAATAATTTAAATATTATCAATTACATATCATTCTAAAATCCATTGAATTCAATTTATGCGGAAACATTTTATAATAATGAAAATTAAAAGATAATCAGTTGATTACATTTTTTCTAGTGCAATCATTTAATTTTAATTCTTAGGTATTATGCTGAATTCGTCAAAACTCTCAAAACATTTTCAAAACACTTCATTGATAAAGTATTGTTGATTTTTTTTTCTTGAAGAATAACCAAAAATTGACTAATTCTTTTTTCTATCTATAATTTTATTTACATCCTTTGGATGTCTTTTCTTTAATTTATAGGCATAGGAATCTCCTTTCTCCAGCCATCCGGAAACCCTACTCCTTTCCATAGTCTTTTTATTAGCTCAAAGTAGTATTCTCCTAAAGCTTCCTTTCTTTTCAATTTCTGAAGTTTTTCATTTTTTTTTTTTTTTTTGCTGCTGAGATCCGACCAGGTTTCCTGTAGTTTATCTATTTTTTCTTTAACTGTTGTATGAGATTCCATTTCTTCTAAGTGGTCCATACTATCTTTCCAATCCTCCATTTTTATTTCATTACTTATGCTTGATTTTTTCTTCCTTTTTTGATTTATGTACTTCCAAATAACTTTCTCTGTTTTTGCATTTTTCATCTCTTATAACTCATCATTCCTATTTTTCTTTTTATCATTTTTGCACAGTTTCCTAAACTGTGATTTTCCTGAATACAAGCTTCCCACGAACCTTCATTTTCTTTCCATTTCCAAATCTAATAAAATTTTATTCTTTATCTTTCATGTGTTGTTTGCTTGATCAAAAAAAAAAAAATAATTCATTTTTTTTACTTTCTTTTCCGAGTAAACGTCAGTCTTCATTTTTTATTACATTCGCTCTTACTTTCGTCATTCCATACAACAGTCTCCTTTTCTAGTACCTATTGGTTATACTTGATCATACTTGCAAATTTTTTTTTGTTTTAATTTATTTTAAAGATTTTCCAATACAATTGCTTCGTTTTAAACGATATTGTGGTTATATCTAATAATTTTCATTCTTTCCACCTTTGGTCTTTAGTGAGATAATCATCTATACTAATCTACCTACCGCTTAATACTTTTTTCTTTCTATAATCAATTGCTTTTCTTCCCAGCGACATATTTTTGCTATAGTAGTTTCCTTTTCCCCAATATCTACAGTTGTAGCCCAGATAATTTCCACATTCGCATCTAATTCCTTTTTAAAGAACGCCTTCACCTCTGTTTTTTTGTCAGTACCTTCTATTTATAGGCCTCTTATCACAAAATTGTTTTACTTCTCCCTTCTCTCCTGAGCTTCAAATGCTCTTTCTATTTCCAAAATGCCTATTTTATTGCTGCACTCCTCGTTTACCCTGTTAACAATTAAGTTTTAAGTTCAATTTGAGTCCTTTCCTTTCCTTATTTTATTTACAATCTCCGCCACTTTTTCATTAATAGATAGACTCTTCTATGATCTGGCTATTCGTTTTGTTCATTTGATCTAATCTACACAGTAAATCCCAGATATATTATTTATCTGAAGTTGGATGAAAACGTTGCAAACAATTGACAACTAAAATTATCCAACGACGGATAATTTTTATCTGCCTCGTCATAAAAATTATCTGACTTCAGATAACTGTAGTTTTCAATTGTTTGCAGCGTTTTTATCCAACTTCAGATAAATAATTTCTCTGGGATTACCTGTGGACGTCTCAAATCTGTTTTTTCTTTTTTCTATTCTTCTGTTCTAATTTCCCAATCTTTATTTAGCTGTCTTATCTCTTTCTTGAGTTTTTCCTCTTCTTTCATAATTATAATCTCATTGTACAGTTTTCTGAAATTTTTTTTCCTGAAGCTGAGTTCAGATATCCCTAATTCACAGCTTTTACTCAATTCCCATCCTCTAACACTAAGTCCGGGAAATCAAAATTGTCTATTGATTTTTCTTCTACCACATTTATTTTTGAATCTTTAAAATGAAAGAACTTGGAATCGTAAATACTTAAGATTATACTAATTTAAAAAAAATTCAAATTATGTCATGTGAAAATTATACACATTAAGAATTAAAAGACCTTCAATTGCAAATCTTCAAAATGATGTAAACGGCTCAGTGATCGACACGCCAATTTTCTTGCTTTTAATTTAATTTTAATTCATTGTCATTCCATTTAGTGATGTTAAATGCTGAAATAAATTGGAATTTAGCATCAAATGTTAATTTTAATATATTTTTTAAAAATATATGCGAATCAAAACTAAGTTGCACGATTACTGGGGCATCTACCGTAGATTTATTTTCCAAAAAAGTTTCATATTTTTGGATCTTAAAATATAAGCATTTAAAATTAAACAATTTCGCAAATTTTAAATTATAAACATATTCGAAATAGATCAGCATTCCAAATTAACTTATAAATTTTTCTTTTTGCTTCTAATTTCTGCTGCTATAAAATCTTATATTTAAATAAAAGTTATAGATTACTCAAATAATCCGATAAAAATTAAAATTAAATTGAAATTGTATGATAACTAATGCATAGCCTTTGGATACAGTAAGTTCTAATCATCAATATTTGCAACTTTATAAATAGAAAACATCAATTATATGCATACTGATTATTTCAGTTTCACACACTGTTTTTATTATTTTTGCATGTAGTAATATTTTATTCCTCCACCCCCTAAATTTTTTTCCATAATTTATGGATGGCGCCAGCCCGAATTTAAATTTTTCTTTCAATGCCACTATAATATAAAGAGGGATAAAATTTATGTACATGAGTTTGTGGACTGAATGACGAGAAGAATACTTGACTATAGTCACCATTCCATTAAGCAACAACGATATCAGTCATTAAATACAACTGTAGAGAATAAATAATGATTTATTGTCTTATTTTTTAGCTCTATGCAGTTCATCTATTTAGTAATGTCACATTAATGACAACATCTTCAGGAAAATCTGATATCAGACTCGCATAAATATAAAAATGTTTATCATTATGAGCAGGACAGATCATATTTGGTCTATGCTTAAAGCTATATAAGAAAGACATTTCAAAAGCATTGGACTTGTAACATGGTATCCGCAAGAACTGTTATTAGCTTCTTCCTAGGGTGCATTATTGCACTGTCTCAGATGTCCGGTTCTCAAGCCAGAGGGGGCGGTGGAGGTGGACACGGCGGCGGAGGCGGACACGGCGGTGGAGGTGGACACAGTAGTGGAGGCGGAAAGGGCAGCGGTGGGGGAAAAAGTGCCGGAAAAGGTGTTGGAAAAGGCGGAAAAGGCGTTGTGAAAGGCGATCCCGGAAGTGGTGGCTATATATGCCGCGTTGGCTGTGGTTATTATGGCTCTACTGGTATGGGCCTTGGTCACGACAACCAGCCTTGGGAACATGGCCCAATATTTATTGTGCCTCCAGCTATAGCGCTTTGCGACCCCAATAAGAAATCACCAAATTGTCCATGATTAGCGGTTACTCGATTGCAGTGGTAAGTCCAAATTATAAGAATCTTTGGTACAATTGCAGAATACGGGCGTCACCTCTTTTTTGGCTAGAAATTTTGTTTTGTTTGCAACAAACTATTAGAATCTGTAATTGAATGATAAATGAAGCGATTTGACTAGGCAAAAGTTTTAAATTATTGTTACTTTTGTTACTACGATGTCTCAAATCTGAATCTGTCACGAATGGGTATGATCATATTGAAATCACCGTTTAGATGCTTTTAAACATCCGATCGGTCACGAACACTGTAAATGATAAAAATGAATTGATTTTTTAATAAATCAAAATGTATTTAGGTATTTTTTCATGTTTTATCGTCGATTACCGACTCAATAATTACGAGTAACAATTCATGGGACCAGGGAGGCACCTCTGAGACTAGTCACAGAAATAATGTTGGTCAAATCCCTACCCCTTTCCAACGTCCCAAGTGACAGCTGATGTGCGTGAAACTCTCCTTTTTTGTCGACATAATAGCTTATGACGGCATAAACAAATATTTGAATACATTTTGATTTATTAAAAAACGATTCAATTTTAATTATTGACAGTGTTTCTGGCCGTAAGGATGTTTAAAAGCACCTAAATGGTAAGTTAAATATGATCATTCCGATATCGTGACAGACCCATATTTTAGACATCGTAGTGGCAAAAGTAACAATAATTTCAAACTTTTGCCTCGTCAAATCGCTTCATTTATCGTTCAATTGAAGATTTTTATAGTTTGTTACCGAAAAATAGTATATTGTGCTACAAGTTGAAAAAGCGAGAGATTTAAGACGAGTGTGAAGTTAGCTACCCGAGCGGAGCGAGGGTGGCTATCACACGAGTTTTAAATCGTCGCTTTTTCAATGTGTGGGACACGATACTTTTTCTATAATTTGTTAAAAAGTGCTAGTTTTTGTTTACCTGTTTTTTGTGTAAAAAGAAGGCGATTTTTTGTCGATTGACGCAACAATGACAATGGCAATTATCAAAACCATGGCAATAATACGGCAGTAATAATAAGTTGGCTCTCACAATTGAATAGTTGGCCCATAAAGTTGAGGGCTTCAAAACTTCCGATTTTTCGTGAAAAAAACGAAGCACAGTATTTTCGGAGAAACTATGACGGTTTTTTTTGCTTTTGCCAAGTGACAAAAGTACATACAAAATACACAACTCGAGACTTTTCAGGAAATTGCTTTTAGGTTAGGGACGACAGTCGGAAAATAGAATGAAGTTGGCTGCGCACGATGCACGAGTCCACCCGAGGCAACACGAACCCACCCGAAATAACATTTACTTTTTCCACTGTGCCTCACTTTTATCACTGTCCATTTACTTTTTCCACTGCATCTGTCCACTTTTGTCACTGTTGCCCGGAAAGGTCGGCACTGCGCATGCGCCACGTCATCGAGCAAAAATCGGTAACTTTTTACACCAAAAACAGGTGGAAAAACTGGCACTTTTTCGCGAATTATAGAAAAACATTCTTTCTAGCCAAAATAGGGGTGACGCCCCTATTCTGCAATCTAACCGAATCTTTTATTCAGACGGAGACCTGATATTAAAATTTTTAATTATATTAATTTTGACATATGTAACGGGATCTGCATCTGACTTTAGATATTTTCTAATACCAGCTAGAGCTGGTATTACAGGATTTTTCGTAATGTTATCCCTGAATGAGGTGGAAAAGTTATCTGCAACACATACACACACATCTTGACAATTGCTTAGGACATTCTATTGGACATTTCTAAATTGAGAAATAGTTAATTAAACAAATTAAAAGTTTTTCTTAAATTGTTACCATTGTAAAGCTTCCTCTATATGAAAGTATAATGTAGCATATTGTTTTCTGAAGGATTTTAGATTTTATGTCATTGAATATATGTCATTGAAGAAACGATATGCAATAGCAAACTATATTAACATAATGCTCACAGCTTGAACAAAAAATCCAGCTAACGTATTTTTGCTGATATAATATAATCTCTTCTGAGGCTTCGGTTTTAGAATGAGAGCATTAATAGTTATATTTGACAATTTAAAATTGAAAGCGTGTAAAATGAAACTCTTAAAATAAATAGGATTCAAATTCTCCACTTCTAAATTGAAAATTACCATAAAGATCAGAAAAATAACTTTTTTTTCATTTTCAGAATGAAAGAACTCTTTCTCAATTAGGGTTTTTGGGCTGAAACCACACAACTGAAGAATAAATACACAACTGTACACCCCCTTTAGAGACACAATTTTTTATTGTTATTATTTGCAACTTCTGAATAAAAACATTAATATATAGCAAACTCGATATTTTATTTTCATGTTCCAAATTTATATAACTCACAATTAGTGCAAAGTTTCATTTTCTAAGGTAATCTATTTTGCCAGCGTCTGTCCACTCCTTACGTCGCCTAAAAAAAAATATTCAAACCACAACCCTGAGTTTTTATATTCTTTCCATGCAGTGACCACAGAGGAACTTAGAAAAATACTGAGAACCTTGAGAAAAATCTGCTACCTATTGAAATTCAAAATTTTAAGTAAACAATAATTGGGAAGGAAAGGGAAGGGGATAATGAAACTGAGGAGTAAGAAGACCCCTATGCTGGAAGCTTTTCTTGTAGACTGATTTTCTTCGGGTATGGCTCAAAATGTAGCCCTGGGCATGTACAATTTGAGATCAAAAATAAAATTTGTTATGCTAGGGGTTCTTTTTTTTATATTAGTAAGTAAAATATATGAAAAAATCCGAGAAATGAGTGAAATTTGGTCCGCTTTTTAGTTCGTCTAAAAAAGATATTTAAGCCGCGACGCTAAGGTTTTCATTCCTTCCATAAAATGCCACTGCGGGTCGTACAATAATACTGAAAACCTCAGGAAAGATCTGCGTCCCATTTGAATTTTAAATGTGAAAAGTTTTTCTTTTAGTCCGATGTTCTTCGTAAATGGCTTGAATTGAAGATTTTGATATTTAGAATTAAGATAAAGCAATTAGCTATTTTATATTGTAAATTTTTTTTAATTAAAAAAAATTTGCTAGAAAAATTACTTTTAAAATTAAGCTGGTATCATTTACTATTTTCTACTGTTTCTGTAAATTATATTGTATTTGTCTAAAATAAATAACTAATAAAAAATCTTTTATAAAAGAAGTTAGCAATGAATAAAGGTGCTATGAGGATACAATTTAGGAGAATCGTGTGTAACTTAGGAAGACCAAGGATTGAAAACAAATTAAACATATATGCCATTTTTGTGTTATGGAGAATCTCATATAAAATTGTAAATATTATCTTTCTATAGACGGACACTTACACCGAATGAAATGAAGGTTAAAACCTTGACATTAAAAGGTCAGATAGTGCCATCTAAAATACAGCTTTAGATAGTAACGCGTATCTTGATGTGATGTTAGGGAATATCCATTACTTACGTAATGATTATTTTTGAAATGCGCCCCCCCCCCTCCCCTTCTTCATAAGGCTTTTTCTACAATAAGTGTATTTAACTTTATCATGGGCGTCAGATGTCGCAGACCTCCCTCCCCCTCCCTAAAAGCTTTAAGGAATTAATGGGCGCTTCCTTAGGCTCAAATGAAATTTTATACATATTTGGTCTTACTATATGAGATGTTAAACTAACACATACAGATATATAAAACGTCGTTATAGAGCACATCTGTAGATCCTGGCGAGCAGTAAAATGCTCTCGCCATCTGCTGGTCACTTGATGTAGCTAATGGCCAATATGCGAGCTTGTGGAAAAATGATGATTTATAATGCTTTTACCTACAATTATTAATAATAATAGCGGAAATTAGTTGTGTACAGTAAAAAGGTTCAAGACAGTGCTGTTTTTTCTCCACAAGAACGTAAGATCCTAGATGTCTCTTCTATAGTTAAATATTAAATATGTTCGTACTAAACATGTAGATGTTACGGGTGAACATCAATTTTTTCCAGGCATCAAACGATAAAATCGTCTCAATATATTACTGCTAAATTTTTTTCTTAGATTGATAGATGTGAAGTATGTTGCAACACAAACATTTTAGACACGCCAGGGTTTATTCTCAAGGCAGTACACCGAATCTGAGCACCTCCGAGTTTAGATTTCGGTGCATTTCGTTGTTCCCAACGTTCTGAAAATATACCTTTCATGTGCCAGACGCACCCCATCACACAGTGAATGACGCGGACCTCTTTGCATATCAAAGTCATATCCCCCGCTCTGCCATTCGGCAGCCTCCTTCAGCCAGGCGGTGGACTTAGACGTCCAGGTTAAGGTGGACGGAGCGGACCTTCTGAGGCCATCCGTTAGATGCACAAATTCAGCACACTGGCTTGGTGTATTATGTAGATGTTTGTGTGTGTGTTCGTTACTTGAAATTGACCAGCGACCACCGAGCGATAGACCACTCGACATGAAGCTCCGCCACAAGGAGATCGCTAACTCTTTTTAACATCTTCTCAAAGTAGACAATTGACCCCAAAGCAATTTTTCTCCTGACATGGAGCCTCTTCCTTGGGAGTTATGAAGCCTCTCTTGAGGAGCCCTACAGTTTAAGGTGGGTTCCGAACCATCAGAGCCCCGGTAGAAGTACATATAAAAATGTCCATTGATACCGGCACAGGGATCGAACCCCACGCTTCCTGCTAAAAAATTCCCATTTTGTTCAGATCCGTTACCATGACTAAAATCATAATTTTAACTTAATGTGCCACCTACGCGCAAACAATAATAGCATCCCTAGCTCCTAAAAAGGGTGGCAGCTTTTTTACTGTGTACCATCTTGGCTTGGACCAGTACGCGACGGTTTTTCCGGTAGATTATCCGCCCATTTTCCGCGGACTACGCGGAAGCACTAAATAATGTGGTGGTTCCCTGGAGCTCCTTGGTTAAAGCTGCGAATGTGTGAGTGTGTTCTGGGATAGGGAGGAGGGGTTGGAGAGAGGACGAGCTGGAGATTTTGCGCTCAGAGTTATAGTGAAACTTTCAGGCATTTATTTCACGAATCTGCATACTACGTCCGCTCTCGTGCTGCCTTGCATAGGGGGTCGTGGGCGGGGTGGCCGGGGGTGGGAGACGCGGAAAGATAGAGAGTCCTCACGACGTATGTAAGTACGTACGAGGGTTGCTTTGGGATCTCCAAAGGGTTGGACACGCCATTTCTCCTGTAATCGTATCCTTGTTCTCTCAATTGTCTTCTCCTCCACTTTATTATTTATTAACCCACCTCTAATTTTATTTAATCTAAAAATTGAGTGAAAATTTCCTCTTTCTTATTTTAATATCGACAGATACTTAACGGTGCTAACCTCGTACTTGTAAAAAATTGTAATATAATTATCGTTATTGTTTTTCAATGTTTCATCCAGAAAAGGACAACGGATCAGGGGGTCTAAGATCCAAGGTCAGGAACTAAAGCTTTGAGGTCTAAGTTGAGAGATTTCTATGGAATTGGTATTTTGAGCACATATAACATTTGTATTTGTATTTAGGAGCCGTCCATAAACTACGTTACCAATTTTGGGCTATTTTTTACCCCCGGCTGATCTGGTTTAGGACAGTATATCCCTCCTCCCTCCCCCTCTGAAAGTAATGTAGCCTGACCGTGTGGTGAACTATAACCTTCGGTAATGAATAAAATATGATGTAGAAAAACTAAAATATCATATTTCACAGCCCAAAATATTGGAATAGGGTAATTGTTGTCAACGAATTTTCAACAACAAAAATTGATTTGTAACCAAACCGTTGCATTAAAACCAAACAGTTGTTTAAAAAAGAAGTATATTTCTGACTAATAAACATGAATTTTCAACTGAGAAAGATGACTTTTCACCATAAAAAATTAATTTTAAAGCCAAACAGGCGCATGTTTTAGAAGAAAGTTTAATCTTCAACCCGAGTAATGTTTAACAACCTAATTAAATTCTTGACAACTTAATTAAATTTTGACCAAAAAATTCAATCTTTAACAAACTACATGAGTTTCTAACCTAAAAAGATGCATTTTCAACAAAAAAAAGTTTTCAACCAAAAATGGAATAGTTGAATTTTCAGTTTAAAACATTACTTAAAAAAAAACACAAAATTTTCAACCAGTTAAATTCAACAAAAAAAGACAAATTTTTAACAAACAAATTATTTTACAATCAAACACTTGAATTTTTAACGAAAATAATGGACAAATTTGAAACAAAATATACAAATTTTCAACCAGAAAAGATCAATGTTTATTTTAAAATATTAATTTTTGAACCTTGAATGGAATCGTTACATTTTCAGTTAAAAAGATTAATTTTCCAAAAAAAAAGAACTTCCAACAAAATGAAAAAATAGATCGATTTTTCAACAAATTAATTGAATTTTTAACTAAGAAAGATACATTTTCAACTGAAAAGGAATAGTAGAATTTTTAGTTTACAAAATTATCTTTAAACCAAAAATGAAATGTTTTTTTAACAGAACGGGTCCAACGTGGTAAGTTCTAAACCAAAAATATAATAGTAGTCTTTTAAAAAAAAATTCATTTTCAACCAAAAATTTTTAGATTTTCTTATTGGTTTCTATTAACTCAGTTCGAATTTAAGCAAAAAAAAGGAGAAAGAGCAGAAATGTGCTGAAAAAAATGTGATGAAAAGAGTGAAAAAAAGAAGAAATCTTGAAAGAAGGGAAAAACGGGGGAATAGGGTGAAGAGTGTGAAGTTTGAAATAATAAAGTGATTTTTAACCCTCCGCCGTCCTCGTGGGTCGTTCGTGACCCAGTCGATTTTTCAAGTGTGATATTAATACTTAAATATTTTAATTATTTAAAACAGAACAAAAAAATTTGTATGCTCAAAAACAATTGAATGATAAAATGAAGGATCGGAATAATACCTTAGAATTTTAAAATTATTTTTTTATCGCAAACTGTATTAATGGAGCAGAGGTGGACACGAATGACCCACAAGGCGGAGGGTTAAACTTATCAAGTTATTATTGAACTGTTCCATTGCAGGAACATCTTTCGCAAAATTCGCATACTTTGAATTGATTTATCATCAGGAAACGTACTAAACGTTACTTATGATCATAAAATTACTTCCACTGACCTCCATCCCCCCTGTTACAAACCGTAGTTTTTGGCGCGACCCCCTCGCCCCTCAAATTGGTAACGTAGTTTATGGATGGCCCCTTATTCCAGATAATATTATATGGAAGGAATCGATTTAAGGAATGAAATTAGAAAAAAGTAATATATAATATAACATACTCATATAATAATAATACTTATTATAATATAACGTATTTATACGTAAATACATTCTTACGCGCGCATTTCTATATCTTATATGTTACGAACACGAGATTTCGAGGGTATGGTTTAAAATATTAAATAAATTACGAAAGAGTTATTTCTTAAAGTGTTTTCCAAAGATTGATAAAAGATCTGCGCATTTTACAAGCGCGGTATGCTCGAACGTAGCCTACGGAACCCTTAAAAACGGTATCTTTCACTGCACCTCGCGAAACACTAGCAAAAGTAAATTTTTCACGAACTCTTTAAAAATTTGAATTTGGTTTGAAGGAGTTGAGAGGAACGTGGGGGCATGAGTCCTTGTAATATTGGTGACCATAATTGAGGCCATTTAAGTGTGCCATTATCGTTAAGAAGTTTCCATGAAATTTCGCGAACGCCAGGCACGAACTATTGATAGAAGATGGTAGAAAGATATGTGGCGGAGGCGTTCGCTCGCCCGCGGCCTTTAACTCGTTCAGAGAAAATTTACTGCTGGGCGAACTACCACCTAAACTCCGCGAGACCAGCATCGCGAACTTTCAAAATGCAGACCATAAAACTTTTCGAGAAACGCCATTACGGTGCAATCATTTTCCCGCTTTCCTGACTGCAGGAAGCGTTAAACATGGAATTCTTGAACGCTTTCTCGTGTCTCAAAAACGGTGGTCACGCATTTTGGAATCGTTCATAATGTAATCATAATTTAGGGGTTGGTTGTTGTACTTATTGTAGAAAATTTGCAGACACTGTTTTTATCCCATTAAGGTGAAATTGAGTTACATGATCAGATTTTTTCAGATAAACAACATTATTCAGAATGGTCCACCAGCCGATCTTGGCGAAATAGGCATCAAATGATAAATCATAGTTGACAACATAAGTTTCCAGTTTAAAGTCTCAATATATGTAGGTTCGGGAGCTACAGGAGCACAGCGGAACAGAAACGCAAATGCCTGGCGAAACTATGAAGGTGATCTTTGATTTCTACAAACCACAGAAAAGACTGGGAGTTCGGTAATTTTGCGAACTCTTTTTTAGGGTTCCGTTATAGTTCGCTGATGTCCGATGGATGGCGACATAGAAATAAAGATCTGCAATCGATGAAAGTTTGAAATATAACATTAAAAACTGACACATCTCATCTGCGTGATCTTCCTTTGAAGAATGACTAATCTCTATTCTTTTCAGTTTGTTTAATAAATTTTTTCCGTGCAATGTCACTAAATCTGTACTATAACTTAAAAGGTGCATTATTACCGTGTGAAACCTTTACAGTCACCTTTTAAAATTAAAGGTCAGAGCATCGACAACTGTAATTTGTTTATTGTGAATTCTCTTTTGCTAAAGCTCCTTCGGCTTTAACGAACACATTCTCATCGCGTATCTCGTGCTTAGCAATCGATTTTTTCCAAAATCTGAACGTTTCTACATTATGTTCAACACTTTTATATCAAACGCAAAATGAAGAACAAGCTTTATTTAGCATGAATAATTTAATATTTGTTTCTTATTTTGCATTAAATTTCATTCTCAGCTACCCCGAAAAATGTATCTTTTCAATGAATCTATATTATTACAATTCAGAGTATGCATTGGTATTGAAACATACGTATTTTCATTGTCTCGTTTTTATAATTAAAGAAGTGCGCATCCTATAAAAAAACGATTTTGCCATTATACATTTTATTGCAACATGTGTCCTTTTTACATCAATTTCATTTGTTTATTTACAATGTTATTTTTTACGATTTGAACCAAAAATACGCATCCTAGTCTAAAGTGGTTTTGAAAAAATTTGTAGACATAATTTAGGCCCGTTTTTCAAAAAGGTAATTTTTTTTTCAATATATTTTCATAACACGAGTTTATAAAAATTTGTAGATCTTTTTTGGTTGAAAAACTTTTATTTTTTTATTTTTTTTCGTCTCTCATGTCGTTTTTTCAAAAGTTCAATTTTCTTATTTTTAATCTTGTTTTTTACGATCAAAAGAAAATCTACTTGTTCTATCTCAAAATTTCAATAACAAATTTTTAGATCCTTACTGGGTGAACCACTTCCATTTGTTAATTTTTTTTCGTACCTTGTGCCGTTTTCCAAAAAATTTAATTTTTACATTTTTAATGTTACTTATTACGATTAAAACAAAAATAAGCAACCTATCAAAAAATTATTATTAACAAATTGGTAGCTTTTGTTTTGTGAACAAATTTTGTCTATTTATTCTCTTCGTATATTGTGTCGTTTCTCTAAAAATTCAATTTTTCTATTTTCAATATAGTTTTTTACGAATAAAACAAAAACTACGCGCCCTATCAAAAAGTGATTTCTAACAAATTTGTAGACCTTTTTTGAATGCACAATTCTTGCCTTTTCATTTTTTTCCGTATATCGTATACATTTTAACCGCAAAATGGAATTTTTTATTTTTCATTATTTTTTTGTGCGGTCAAAATTTGAATTTTCGATTTTTCAAGAAAATTCAAAAAGTTGTTATGATAATCTTTTAGGGTGTTCAAAATGCAACGTTTTTCTTTCTTTGACATTTTTTTTCATATCGTGCGTTGTTTGGCTTAAAATGTTAATTTTCGTTTGTAGTTTGGTATTTTGTAAATGTTATAACTTCGGTAATTTTTTTTTCAACAAAAAAAATCATAAATAAATTGTTTGTCTTTTCGATTACTACTAATAACCGTACATCGTTTTTTTAAATTAAAAAAAAAGGTCTCAACAATTTTGAAGATGCGCTCACTTTTTGAGTTTTTATCCAAAATGGCTGACTAAAAAACTTAACCTTCATTTCAGGACACTTGAAGAGTATAGGGTAATGTCGTCAAGGTTGGACCCTAGTCAAGGTTGGACCATCGTGATTTTTTTCCGTATTTTACACGCGACACTTATTAACCAGCGTAACCAAAGCATGGAACCCTCATGGTAAGCATTTGTTTGTGTCATGTACTTTATAATTAACAACGTGCTATGGGGGTTACTTTCTTTCATAACTCGTTTGGCTGCGGCGTGTCACAATGTGGTAATAATGCATGTTGTCAAGGTTGGACCACCCAAATTTTTTTTTCAGCGAAGATATTGTAACATAATAACAAAAATAACATTATATAATTTGAAAACGATGCCGCAATGTTCCATTAGGCACAACTCTATTGCGTGCATTGAATGCAATAGAGAAGTGCATTTAAAATGCGCAAATATCACGAGGAGTTACTTCATTTGTAAAAATTGTGAGTCAGAATGAGTCATTAAGATTTTTTTGCTCTATTCCGATTAAAAAATAAAGAAATGCATTGCCCTTTTTCATAGAAAATGTTCTTACATTAGTTTTTGGGGGTGGTCCAACCTTGACTACATGGGCCAACCTTGACTACATTTTTTTTATATTCTTATTACATTCTCATTCTAATGAGAAGGTATTGGTTTTATGTAAAATTTGACATAGTCGGTTTTCATGAAATCGCCACGTTTTGAGACCCCCTGAGCCAGAAAAAACGATTTTTACCAAGGTGTCTGTCTGTCTGTAGTCTGTCTGTCTGTAGCCACGATAACTTTCGAAAAATGATCAGATTTGATTGAGCTTTGGCACACTTTTTTTGGCCTAAAAAGAAAGAACGAGTTCGTTAACCAGCTATTTTGGATGAAAATTCAAAAAGTGAGCACATTTTGAAAATTTTTGAGACCACTTTTTTTGAAGATTTAAAAATTCTATGTACGGTTATTAGTAGTACGCAAAAGGACGAACAAAATATTCTAATGACTTTTCGTGATAAAAAAAGAATTACTGGAGTTATAGCATTTTCAAAATTCCAAAAAACAAACGAAAATGTACATTTTAAGCCGAAAAACGCACGATATGAAAAAAGTCAAGAGGAGAAAAAAGTTGCTTCTTGAACACCCTATAATATTTTCCTAACAACTTTTTGAATTTTTTGAAAAATAAAAAATTCAAATTTTGATCGCACAAAATAATAATGAAAAATAAAAAATTCCATTTTGCTGTGAAACTATGCAAGATACGAGAAAAGATCATTCCACCAAAATTGTGCACCTAAAAACGATCTACAAATTTCTTATCATACACTTTTTGATATGACGCACAGTTTTTGTTTTATTCGTAAAAAACAGCATTGAAAATAGAAAAATCAAATTTTTAGACGAATAACACGAGCTACGAAAAAAATGGCAAGAACAACATTTGTTCATCCAAGGAAGAGGTACAAATTTGTTGTAAATCATGTTTCGGTAGGATGCGCAGTTTTTGTATTATTCGTGAAAATAACATTGACAGTAAAAAAAATCAAATTTTTGAAAAAACAATGCAAGGTACGAAAACAGATAAATGAACAAAAATTGTGCATTAAAAAAAGATTTACAAACTTGTAATCAATTTTTGTTGTAAGAATATACTCAAAATGAAAAAATTAACTTTTTTGAAAAACGGCACAAGCTAAAATAAAATTTTAATGAATAAAATTTGTCGCCTAAATTATATCATTATTTTTCATTTGAAATCAAATACAAATTTAGTAATTTGTATATGAAGAACATATAACACGAAGCACAAAGTGCGCGCTCAGTGTATTTACCAAATCGCACGCCGTAAGTGCGTTCAAACTTTTTTGTTTCTATCATACGGTGCACAGAACCGAGCGTGGAACGTAAGGTTCAAATGATTTTCAAATCAAATATCGAGCGCGAGGCGCGAGTGTCTGGATGAGAATGTGTTCCTTAAGGTCGATAGAACCTTGAGTAAATAAAGTTCCTTTTCAGTCTAAAATAAAAACAAATTTAACAATCACTTAATATGTAGAGGTTTTGATAATTTTATAATATTTGCAAACAAACTTTTTCTTTTCATCGAAGTCGAACACGAAGTTGAAAAATCTGGAGGAACCGAGCGTAAAGCGCGAGATAAATATATGATCGAGCGCGAAGCGCGAGATCCAACAGTTGCGCGCCCTAGGCGCGCTCAAACTTGCGTTTAATCTAAATTTTTATCTAACTTTTGTGCTCTATTAAAGTACCTACTGGAATTATTTTTTAAACAAAAGATATGGACAAGAGTAAAAACTATGTCCAACCTTGACGACATTCCCCTACCAAAGCCCAATCGAGTATGTCAATTCTTTCGAACGTTGTTGTGCTAACAGACTAAAAATCTACAGACACACAGTCAAACAGACACATTCGCGAAAACCTGTTTTTTTTTTGGGTTTAGGGGGTCTCACAACGTTTTGTAGGCTATCAAAATAAATATCACAAATTCAGGGCTAAAGAGATTTTTGAATTAGGCATTTTTATGCGGTGTAGAGGAAACACTAGTTGACATATGTGAAAGAAATTCGTTAAGGTCAAAGTTAAGGTGGTTTGGGCATGTTGAGAGAATGAAAAATTAACAACTAACGAAACAAGTGTATCAAGGTAAAGTAAATGGCAGTGCGCCCAGAGGTAGACCGTGGAAAGAGTGGTTAGAATGTGTGAATGAGGCCCTAATTCAAAGAGACATAAGAAGCCATAGAAACACAAAAGCTTGCATGAGAAAATGCATGAAAATGCAAAGACAGGAAAGTATGGCGACAAATAGTTTATAAGAAATGCATGAGGAAGAGTGTCAGTGGAGTGAATGACGTCTGAAACAAAAGACTTCAGATACTAATGGGCCCCAGTGGGAAGCTTCATATAATGACTTTTTGAGGCTCTTCACTTGGGATGATTGCTAGAGAGATTGATCAGCAACCTGGATCCGAGCAATGTTGCGGAACAAACATGTTATTTAAATAAATAACACGGGAATAATAGATCAATCTAAAAATCTCTACCCCCTCCCCACATTACTCCCTTCCTCACCGAGTGAGTCACGCTTAGCCCGAAAGGGATAACCGTGACTCTTTGGCTTTGCACGGTCCAATTTAAACTGTACTCAATAGTTTTTAATCACAGTGGCCTGCATTTTTCTTTACTTGTGCTATGTATTTTGAATGCGACTAGGCATTTTCATGTACTTTTGTGTGCTAAACACGAATCCGGGTCAAAATATTAACTGTCGAATCAAATTGTGGAGAAAATTTGTGTTGATGTGTTAAAATACTTTTTAAATTGCCATAAACCTTTTTAGAGATTTCAACTCCAATTTTCCCAAGAACTTGATATGATAGCTTATTATTGCCCCGAATTCATGTTCAGCTCATAAAAACTCATTCGATAAAATCGACACAGGCCTCTATCGCCTGCTCATCGAACTGGAATCATAACATTCCTAACCCTAGCTTTCATTCACATGAAAATATGAGAAAAGATCTTTAAAAAATATTGTTTATTCGCGACTCTTTTTCTGTTGCAACCGGTTTTCTTTAAATCGGCTGGGGGGCCTCTACCATATACAATTTGGACAATGTTCTTTCTGTATATTCTAGTTCTTTTGTCAAACAAAATTTCAAGTGGAAGTGGTCCATCTTAATTCATCAAAATCGGCCATTATCTGGAGTTTCTCACAAAAATACAAAAAATAAGACAGTCTTGAATCTTGAAATTCAATAGACAATTGAATTTTCAAACCATTGAATTAAATATTTTTCTAATTCTTTCATATACATTCAGTAATAATCGCTTTCGGAGATTAAAGCATTTTTAGTTTTATATGAGATAGGAAGATTATATAACAGTCTGATTTTAGAGAAGGAAAAATTGCATTATAAATTAATTCAGATAATATGATTACGCGTACAATAAAAGTATTTTTGTCGTCGAAATATGTACGTATAATATGACAGAAGTCTTTCAAATATATTTTTTTTAATCGTTTTAATTTGAAAATTTACGTTCATGGAATTAAAAGATTTCAAAATGCCAATTAGAATCCATTTGCATGTCAAATAATTGTACGATTAAACGAACTTACCTTAAGTGAAGTTCAATCGGAATTATGCTAGTACCTCTTGACTGTATACATAGATTAGATGTAGTAGCGCTAGTTGCTCGACTCTAACCACAGGATTTCATTTATATATTTTTCGCGCGGCCATTAGGGGTCGCTTGATCAGCACAGTCGTCATTACGCTTCACGTCATGTGACTCAACTTCAAATCGCTGCAGGGTGTAATGGATGATATTTGGGTGGCATGGATCTATTCGGACGATACGTACTAGCATAATTCCCAATGAACTGTACTTAAGGTAAGTTCGTCTAATCGTAGAAATTATGCTGCGTCGTATCGTCCTCTAGATCATATGTAGATATTTAAAGCACAATAGATGCGATTTGAATTTTTTTATTAATGTTTAATAATAATATAAACCCCTCTAAGCTGTTGGTATGCTGCCGAGAACTGATGCAGCAAAACTATATGGTGAATCGCGCTGTGGTCGGTTATGGAACCGAGCAAAAATGTTAGACTCATTCGAATAACCTGCTGCTTTCCTAATCATTTCAATGCTCACGCCTTTATGATGGGCAGCCGAAGTAGACGTATGTCTCATGCTATATAGCCAGTGTAAGTAGTCGTATCGACACCACTTCCTACTCCGATTTGTTTAAGCCATCGGCTAAAGAATGCCTTTTCACTTTTAAGTCTTCAGTTGCTAGTTTTTCGTAAATATTGTTGTAATAAGCTAGCGACACATAGTTTCGGATTGTCTGTAAAGAATGGTAGGCGCAACAACGGTTGTTCTCTACCAACCGCTGAGGTTTGAATTCTATCGGTTATGAATATTTTAACTTCATTTTCGATGATTTTAACGTTTTCCATGTCAATTTTGGACGGAGTTTGAATTCGCTGAGCAATTGCTAAGGCGAGAAAAGTCATCAGTTTCTTGGAGATTTTTTCTAAAGAAAGGTCTGAATTTGGCCAGCAACCTGAAAGGTGAATTAACTCTGGGTCTGGATCCCACATATCGTTTTATCTAGGCCTAGGAGGCTTCATAAATGAGAAACCTTAACACAAACTTTTAATCGTCGGATATTTTCTTAAATTGTAGGATACTACTAAAGCTTACGCAGAGCGGTAAGTATTTGAAGTTCCATAAGATTTTATGTCGCTTATCTGTAGAGTCAGACACTTTAGGACTTCCTGAAAAAAGTATGGTTGGTTAATATGTTGTTTTCTGCGCAGAGCTTCCACCAAAGGTGCCGACTTTTCTCGTAGTGTTGGTAAGTGCTCCGGGACAACGCTGTGAGTATTACTGGCAGAGAGTCTTTTGGCTCTCCTTGTTCGGAGAAAGCTTTCTGGATAGCTTCCCTGCCACTAGAGTAAGCTTTTGGGCCAGTGGATGGGCCTCTGTAAGAGGACATATTAATAAATTAGTATGCGGCCCTAAATGAATAGAACTTCCTACTAATAAGGACTTACATTTTGGGAACCATGGTTGGGTTGCCCAAAAAGGCACTACTACTATCTCTTCAGCTTCATCTGAGATAATTTTTTGGAGAATTTTCAGAATAAGCGAAAATAATGGAAAAGCGTACAATCTTTGGTTGGTCCAATTTGTTGTGAAAGCTTGTACAGCAAACGCCTCTGGGTCCCTTTTCCAGGATACGAAATTAGACCATTTCGCATTGATGTTTAAAGCAAATAGATCTATTTCGATGTATTTGAAAACACATGCGAATTTATTGAAGGCCCAGAGCGCTAATTCCCATTCCGTTTCATATGGTAGCTTGCGAGACTTTTAACAGCTATTACGTTATCACATGATAGAATATATGACGCAAAGATCCAGAGATTGCGTTTTTCACACCACAGCCAAATCTCCTTAAATAGTGAGCTTAACTTTGGGAATTAAATACTGCCATTCTGTTAACGTATGGCAGGTTGGTTATCTATTCTGAGAATTATTTTGCACGATTGCAGGTTCCTGGCACAACATTTGAGACCATAGAAGGCGACGAGTAGTTTTAAGTCATTTATATTCGACCGCTGCTGTTCTTTATCCCACCAACCATGAGCCCCCTCCTCATTGCAGGATGCTCCCCATCCAAACAGAGAGGCATCGGTAAAGATTTCGGTTTTGTAATGCAGTTTCCTAATCGGGTTGTAAGTCGAAGGGATATTATCAATCTACCATGGGATGTCTGATAATAGGCTTGGTAGAATGGATATCTTTTTATTCAAGTTGCCATTATTTTTTTTCTTAATTCAAGAAATTTCTCCCTCTAGATTTGTTGTGTATATGCGTCCATGCATGACCACTGGACAAGCTGCCACTAGGGTTCCTACAAATTGTGTAATTTCCCTAATTCTTCAAGAGGGTCTCTTACTAAGCTGTAAAGACCGAAATAAGATCATTTGCTTTTTGCCGTGTGTTAATTTAATCAAAAATTTTTCCGTATCCCAATCAAAGCCTAAGAATTTCAGTTTCTTGCACGGTTCGAGAACACTTTTCTCCTAGTTCACAACGATATTTAATTGTTCTACCGTATAGTCTCAGTTTTTGATTTGCCGATCAAAATAAAGTCGTCGAAATAGATTACTAAAGCAAGTGACTGTGATCTTGAATAGTGTACTACTGGTTTTAAGAGCTTGGTAAAAACTAAAGCAGCTGTACGTAACTCGAAAGGAATACAAGTAAACTTATAGAGTATTCCGTTAAATTCGAACCTGAGATATTTCCTGAATGATTCCGCTACTGGAATTTTCGGGTAAGTATCTTTCAAATTTAAAGTTGCCAAAAAAGGCATCTTCAGATAGATTTCTTTCAACTATCTTCCTATCTTTGAGTTTAAAGTGGGGGGAGGGTCAATAAATTTATTTAGGACTTTAAGATTCAGAATCATCCTTTTTCACCATTTGATTTGGTTCTCAAGCAATAGGGGGAAAGAAGTTGACTTTTTGTGGGTTCACACGCTGAGATCCCTTTTTTCGATTAGCTTGTTGATTGCTTGGTCGCAATTCATTAGTTCCTGAGTTGACATCCTAACCTCTTCTGGCAAATTGTCTTTCCGAGGTATAGATATAAACGGGATTTCATAAGCTGACACATTCTACGGAATTAAAGGATCAGTGGTAATATTTGCCCACTCGGCAGAGAAGTATTGAAGCTTACCTCCAAATGTTCTTACTTAATTCATTATCGTTTCTTCAAGTAGTTCTAGCTCCGAGAGTAATTCTCCCTCCGCCCCCACCCCCGGTGAGCTGGTCTGAAGTTCTTTCTGGGGGGCTCTGAAGTTTAAATCATCGAAGTTTCGGCCATTTGCTTCCATGCTGATGCGTTCAGCGAATTCACCTCCGAAGAGCGGGTACCTACGTTGCAATCTTCTACAATTATTTTCGCAATCGGGTCTAATTTAGGGAAGATGAATGTGCGCCTCGTACAAGATACCCCGTGATGCAAGTTAGCGAAAAGTCTGCCGGAATCTCCTAAAAAACTAATCAGATTAGAAATGTTTGGATTGTTTTCCTTTTCTTTGCTCAAAATATCAGTAAGACAAAGGCCAATTGCTGCTACTCCAGCACTTAGTTGAGCCTGATTCTTACCTGATAGCTGTCTTTCTTCAATGTTTATGCATGCTCGAACGCAAAACTCAATGCGTGCGGGCGTTCGCGTTTGCATCAGGATAGGAACTGTGTTGAGCAATGCTTTGGTTCACACTCGAAAAGCGCATCGCCGACACGCTACCAAAATGTCTAACCTGACGCCTTTCACATTTTTCACCGTACGTCCCCACACTGGGACAAAGAAAGTGCCTATGAACAAATTGATTTTCACATGACAATTAAGAACCGATTTCAACGTTTCTTTTTTTCAATGAAAAATAAATAAAGTCCACATACGGCTATTACGTTTGGTGTTTGAAACAAAAATAATTAGTATTTCTTTATTCAAAAACCAAAATGAAAAATTTGATTACCTCTTTAAAAATGCCGCTTTATTAAAAATAATCAGATTTATTTCAAAATGCCTACAATTGCTAAAGCAACTATCCAGAAATGTCTTTCAGTGAAGCACAGAAGCTTAAAAATGTATTAAATTTCTTATAAAGAAATAACTGGATGAGAATGGTTTCATAGGGGTTGTCAGCGTTTAGTAATTTTTTTCATCACCTTTTCGGCTTTAAGAAGCTTACACGATACTACAGGCATACACATTCTTAATCTTTATTTTTACTCAGAGGCTCTCAGAACGTGTAGATTTCATGAAAAGAGACAGCGTCAAATAGGGTTGTTTCCAAAGTCAGATATCACTTTTCCAATGAATGGATCTTATAGTTTACACTGTTAAAAATGTTTGCAATTTTAATATACATTTAATATACTTTTGTATATTAAATCTAAAATCTAGGTATACCAAATCGCCTTTAAGAGACTATTTTATTAAATTTCATATACCGCATATTGATCATTTATCAGGAAAGTCAGATATTTGCACTTTACACAAATTAAAAACAATTTTGGCAGCAATTTTCAATTATAAATAATCAAACATAATATTTTCTCCTAGATAAATATAAATTACACTGATTTTTAAGAGAAAAGTTCAATTAAACAAATAATTGAGAAACCTACCCTCCAAGCACCTGTACTCACGTTAAAATTCTAACATTCACAGCGAATTTTAGAAAAAATTCCACCCGTACGTTGCACTTTAATTGTAAGTATAGGAATTAAGTCGACGAATTCAAGGTTATTCCTTTATTTTTTAATATTTGACAGGATCTAAAGGAATCAAAGAACTTGTTGTTTTCACGCACTCTGTTTTACCGACTTTAATATACATGTATATTAATTTTACAACATGATGGTATATTAAAATTAATGTACGGTATGTGCAAATGACTTTACTCACATGTATATTAAATTTCGACCAGATTTTTTTAACAGTGATATAACATTCTAATTTTAAAAACGCCCATAAAATATTTTTTACATATTGTTTACTATTTTCAATTTAATGTTGATTTTCCACCAATCACAGCTTATATGTCAGTGATTCTCAAATATCTTTTTCTGTGCCGATGTTTTGTTTTAGTTATCTGCACGTTGAAAATAGAAGTCGCAAAATATTGTTTAAAAAAATTTCGAAGGAGTGTTTCGTAAAAGCCAATAGCGGAAATCTACCGAAAATAGATATATTTATGGTATCGGAGTATTTTAAGAGTAATTGTGACTTCGTAAGTGCAGAAATACGAGGAGTGAAAAATGAAACGGATATGTGACCTAACCTCCTTATCATTAGTTTCGTTAGTTTCCATAAAAGCCACATCGTCACATTAATAATTATGAGAACCTCTGAGTCACGTGACACCCACGTGACACCAATTCGAATAAGTGATTTCCCGCCTTCATTTTTCAATAATTTTTTTCTGTTCAATGACTTAACAGACAACAAATTTAGAACGCACTTCGTGTTCAGATTAAAATTATGTATTAAAATATTATTATATCTAAAATTTCGAAACAACCCTATTGTACATAAAACTAATACTAATAAACTTAATATACATAATGAGAATTTAAAAATTAAAAATGCTTTATTTTCGAAGAAGAATGAAAAGAATGAAAAAAATTTTTTAAATCTAATAATTACTAAGTATAAACAAATATTTGCGATCAAGAATTACATCAAATTTCTTGAACAGTTTCTTTAAAAAATGAAATGAAAAAAACAATCCAGATATTTCTAATGAAAATAAATACACATTTGCAAATTTCTTGAAAGAAAATCAACTTCGATTCAAATAATACTCCATTTCACTTCAACAATTCGGTGATTTTGGAAAATCCAAAAATTATTTGTAATACAATTATCAATTGTTTGTTAGGTATGCATTAGCTCTCTAATATGACAATTTTCAGAAATTTGTCTCGAAAAAAGCATTTATTTACACTTAGAAATGTCAAACATGAATATTTGTTCACTACAATCTTCATGAAATAATACAGCAGAATTAAATAGTATTGAATTATTTATATGATCAATATTCAAACGCTCACCACCTTCCGTCTCATTCCATTGCGGCGGTTCACAGTGGTTCAGGAATGGATTTTCGCGGAAGGATTAAGCTGCATCTCGCAATTCTCAACCGATTCACTTTTTTTTATTACTAAGTATAATCCCCTTGCATTGTTTTCGATCCATTGAAAATATAATACTTCGATTTTGCTATTTTTTCTTTTAACTTTATTAATACACCAGAGTCTCGATAGATGAACAATCTCGGAGCTTGCCTGAAAATAGCCTTGTTCATATAGCGCGTACAGCGAAACGTAAACAGTCAGGGTCGCCTGAACCGTTTCCATAATATTGCGCAATCTACTTGACTGAGTAGCATAGTCCATGCGTCCCTTCACAGGCGGAGTCGCAACCGTCTCTCGCCCTGCCCTCTAAGAAACTGCGGGGACCAGCAATTCTAGGAATTGATATAACGCATGCGATCGCGCGTTCAAATAGTGAGTCTCTGGTGTATAATATTTTTCAAATAAACAAAATATAAAATCAGCAACCTTACGTTTTTTAGGAATTTCATACTGAGTAATTAAAAAAAAAACGTGAATCGGTTGAGAATTGCGACCTGCAGCTTCATCCTTCCGCGAAAATTCATTCCTGAAGCTCTGTGCGGTTGCCACAGTGGACCGCGACGAATGTTGCTGGTACGCCTCCACTCAGTATAACTAAAAAATGCGTTCCAAAGTGCGTCGCGTCAACGTTCGCGTTCGCGTTTGCGTTCGAGCATGCATGAACCTTCAAGGGTCAAGAGCCGATTGAGTTCACTTCGTGTTTAAGGGCCGGAGCTTGTAGAAGTGGACAGTTTGCTGCCGTTGGATATTTTGTAGGAACTATTTCCTCTCTTTCTTTGAGATATCATATTTCAAGATTTTCGTCACCACCTCGGCTACGTTCGGATTATTCTGAAATGCGGGGGTCATCCAAAGAACTGCCTGAGGAAAACGTGGAACACGATCTGTCATAGTTTGGAGATGAAGATCCCGAATAACGACGTGACCGCTCGGTGACTACTATGGCGTGGCGCACGAACGTATTACGTATTTTGTGAATGACACCATATTAGCTGTCCATAAATTGCGTAACACATTTTAGGGAGAGGGGTCTAGCTTATTGTTACATAATGTCGAAGAACTACAGGGAAAAGTTGGGAAATTGCGTTACATAATTTATGGATGGCCCCTATCCATGCTAGTATGCAATAAAATAAAGCTGATCATATTTAAAAATGAAATAATAGTGGGAAATTCAATTGATTGGATGGATTCTGTTTGCCAAAACTGCTTAGAAACTGATAAAAAACACTATTTCGATTTATGATTTCAATAGCACTCTGATGCTTTAATAAAAAAATGACATGACGCACCGCAGTTCTTAATCTTAAACTTTCCTAGGCTTAATACAAAATTTCCTTTATTCTTACTTTATGCGATAATACCTCGACCAGCCTCACCTAAAAATTTGGATAAAGAATTTAGCCCGAAACATTTAAGCCGTAATTATGTTTAATTTTTCTGGGTAAATTGCATTTGGATTTTTTGTACATTTATGGTTAGAACGAGGGGTTGACAACTCGTGAAGATAGGTGTACACTTGTAATCAAATCTTCTGAAGTCTCCTGAAATCTCCTGAAATATCTGGAGTCTCTTGAAATCACTTGAATTCACTTAGAGTCACTTGCACTCACTTGAAGTTTCTTGAATTCATTTGAAGACACTTGGATTCACTTGAAATGTCCTGAAATATCTAAAGTAATGTGAATTGACATGAAGTCACTTGAATTCACCTAAAGTTACTTGAATTCACACGAAGTCACTTGAAATCACCTGAATTCATTTGAAGTCACTTGAATTTCCCTAAAGTTACTTGAAATTTCCTGGAATATCTGAAGTCATTTGAATTCACGTGAATTCGCATGAAGTCACTTGAAGTCACTTGAAATCTCCTGATTGAAGTCAGAAGTAGGTGTATGCCCAATCGGTCTAGTTGTCAACCCCTCGGGATAGAAGGATTTTCACTAGTCTGAAAAAGAATCCTTCTTCAACAAATATTATTACCAAAAATATGATTACCCAAACGAGTATATTGTATGCATGCTGAATTAAAAATAAACAAACAGTTATTATTTAAATTGAATAAACATTTTCTTTGCAAAATTGGTCTTGGGGGACTCCTAAATATGTTTTTAGAATGCTGCCAAAAATCAGGGGTCATTTTGACACCAAACGGAACACTTTTTAGGGCTTTTATATGCGAAAAATAGAATAAAGTCTCTTCTGGTCCACCGTAGTACATATATTATTATCAAAGTGTTTCGTCGTCCCGAAATTCAGGATGAATAGTCACATATTTTTCATCAGCTTGGCTAGTCGTTCCGAATTTTCGGGACGAATAATCCATCCCCTTTTCCAATTTCCCAAAATTTTCAGGATGACTAGACACAGCCTATCATTATACGTATATAATAATTATAGAATAAGAATTTTAAAATAAAATATAAAAATATGATAATATTCTTCAAGTGAAAGATTTTTTTAAAAGCTTATTGACTTTTCAAAGTATATACATACACTACCGGTAAATTTTTTTATTTTTTCTAAGAGAACATACCACGTACGTGAGAAGTTTTGAAAAAAATGCGAAAATTTCTCGAATTTTGTACCTTGACTTCAACTTGTGGCAAGGCCTAGAAAAGTTGTAGCAAAAATCTGAAAATGATAACACATAGTCTTTGAAGTCTTATTAGAAATTTGTTGTCATATCTTGGGAATCAAAGAATGTTTTCAAAGTTTTATTAGCCTAAATTGGAGACAAGATTTTGACATTACATTCTGCTAATTTTATTTTTTTTCTATAAGTTTCCCAAGTCACAGGACAAGCTGAAGTTAAGGAACAAAATCTGAGAAATTCTCGGTGATCATCGCTCTCATGGTCGACAGCGGTAACCGTAGACTGAAAGTTGACATTGGAGGATTGGACATTTTTAGTCGCATCTCGAGAACCGTTGAAGATTTTAAAAGTTCATGGGCTTAAATTACAGATAAGACTTCAAAGACTATTTAGTACGACTTTCAGATTTTTTCTACAATTTTCCTAGGCCACGCCACAAGTTGAAGTCAAGATACAAAATTCGAGAAATTCTCGCTTTTTAAAAAAAAAACTCCTCACGTGGTCTATTCTTATAATTCAAGAAATAAAAAATATCTCTATTAGGGGTCATTCGACGCGGAACCCAATAAGCTTTTTAACGGTGTTTTAAAAAAGTTTCTCGCTCATTTTTGGAACGAGTAATCACGTTCCAAAGGCAGCAGTGATTTCTAATAGTACTCTCGAGCTGGTCGTACCAACAACCCAGGATGAAATACATGACCGGCGCAGTACTGGCCCAGTACAGATTGCCGGAGTCCCAGTACTGGGCATCTGTACTGGGCCAATACTGGCTGGTGATGCTCCGCAGTACTGGCGTGCGGTACCGGCGCGGTACTACACACCAGTACTGGTTCTGTACTTACAAACCGCTGGCGTACGATAATGCCGAAGTTAATTTTAAAAATGATAAAAAATCATTGAATTATTTTTAGGGCCATCCATTCATCATCATGTGACTGCATATCGTCCGCATATAATTTATACTTACAAAACTGTATATTTCAAACATTTTGTTTAATTTTAACACCCACTATTGCTATACTCTAAAGATATAACAAGAAAGGTATTTCAAAAATGAATTATAATTGATTGCGATTATTTTGTGTATAAATATTAATGGTACTGCTTAGAATGAATACATATATTACATTTTTAAACATTATATTACAAATAAAATTTCTAACGCTACGGGGTTTCGAACCTACATCTATACCTGAATCTATCGCCTAGCAGTCGGTAGTCTGACCCATTACTCTATACCTACAGAATTGAAAGTCAATGAAAAAACCATCGTCATAAGGCACAGCCACGAAGTAGTATAAGGAGATCCAACTCTATGGGCCATTTCGGAAAATTACACCCCCATTTTTCCGAGCCCACATCCTATAGCACTTCAGATAACGTATTCTAGCGCCTCTTGCGGAAAACTGTTATAACATAGGTTTTGCTGTGGGTATGCTATAGGAAGTGGGCACGGAAAAATGGGGGGTATCCTTATATTAGAGTTGGATCTCCTTATACTACTTCGTGGGCACAGCTTAAACAAGTTAAAACGACAATTTTTAACTCTTTTTTCTCATTAATTTTATTATTATTATACGACACCATGTAGATGTAAAATAAATGAACTATTAACAGGAATATAAATAAAATAGTTTTTAAATAAATAATGTAAATCAATTACAATTTTTCTTCGTGTGATATTTGTTTTTTTTTTCGCGTTTTATACCATTTTACAATTTTTGATAATGACATAAAATGTCAGTTTTAGTGAGCATTGAAAATTTGTATCGACGGAACTTAGAAATTTTATCGCGTACTGCGACAATTTAAAAAAAAAATTTGTTCAAACTTTCGTATAACATTTTGCTTTTTAGGTGTTTCAAACTATTTTATAAGGATTAGGAATTACATCAAATGTAATTTTTTCTGAACATTTACAATTTATCATAGAGATGGAACATAGAATTTTTTTCCTTAAAAAAAACAGAAAAAAATTATTTCGCGATATTTGTATTTATAGTTTTTCGAAATTTTAGAACACACAAACCTTATTTTTAAACGTACTTTTTTCATTTTTTTAATATTTATACTATCGTCATAGTACTCCCGAGTCGAAATTTTGGCCCTACTTTAGCTCTGCATGATTCCATTTAAGGCCTCCTTTAGTCCTGCTTAGCCCTTCACGTCCTCTTTTGAATCCCATTGGACCTCGAGGCCCTCTTTTGATTCGCTTACGTCCTGACGACCTATGTGCTTTTCTTGCATTTATATAATTTAATTATTCTATTTAATTACATATTTATTATAATAAGTTTATTTACTTAATTTGTTAATATGCATAATCAAATCAGTTATGGTATATCATGCAGAGCTATAAAGTTGGTTTCTCTGAAATTCGAAAAAAGTCAATACAAATTTGAAATTCGTTAATATCTTCTGTTCTGTTTTTTATGGGGAAACACTTATGGTACATTATTTATTAGCCGAATTTTGAGTATTCGAACCATAAACTCTACCAGAAATGGGTTTTGAGATTGTTAATAATTGTGAATCACAGTAATGTTCAATGATGTAGGTTCTGAAGAGTTTTTTTATGGGAATAATAAAAAAGTCCTTCTCTAAAAGTATCTAAAAATTCCAAACTAATTCATTTTTTATTTCATAAATAATGGCACATATGACAAGCCAGCGTTCAAAAAGCACAGCAGGGCCTAAAAAGAGGACTTAGGAGGACTTATAAAGGGCTAAATTTTTATTAAATTAGGCTCTCTTTTAGCCCTTAAAGTGGGAAAAATGGACTTTTGTGCCACTTCGGAGGACTAAAAGAGGGCTTAATCTAATACAAATTAGGATCTCTACAAGCCCTCCTAAGTCCTAATAAGTCCTAAAATTTTGAGGTCCAAAAGAGGGTTAAAATTTCGACTTGGGCTGCCCCGATCGTGGAGCCAACCGTCCGCCAGTACTGGGCGAATTGCCGATTATCAGTACTGGTGACCAATGCTGGACCAGTACTGCGCCGGTGGTGAACTCCCGCGGTCTACTGAATTTTACCTGGGAATTTCCGACGGAAGTGTATATAAAATTTTACATGTTTCTGAATTATGCCACCTGTGCATTGTAGATATGTATGCTCTTTGCAGGTGTTACGCGAAACTCGGATCGATAAGCATACATATATATATATATATTCACAATCAGTGCAGTATCATGCTGCAAAAAATACGTTAGTGTCCTTGTACCTGTTAGAATACATTATTTATCAGCAGGGGGTTGAAGAAGGTAGCACAGAAGGGTGTCGAGATATTTTTCTATTTACAACGACAGACACATTATGTCTACTCCACTTCACGGCGACCATAACCAAGGCGATGGCTTGGAAAATTAGAGTCTCACCCTTCTCTAAAGTCACCAATTTGGGCTCGACTTTACCATATATTCTCCATAGCTCCTGCTCAATACAATTTTTTCATATTCTTGACTTTTCCTAAAAAAAATAAAATAAAATTCCTTTAAATTGTCTAGGAAAAATAAAAAGCTCCTTGAAAAATTAACAGTGCAAAATTAACCGTTCGAGTATGAGAAACTAGAAATTGCGACAATCAACCAACTTTTTAAAGCATAGGGAGAGTTCAGTAATCAACAGTTGTTCAAATTTAAATTGGAATGCTTTAGGCTTTTAAAAAATACATCTAAAATTTCAACATGCCAGAATTTCAAACTTAAACCTTTAAAAAAACTTCTAAACTTCAAACTGTGTCACCTTAAGAAAGAAATTTCGTCTTTAGCATATTGAGAAAACCAAACGGAGAGATTATACTCGATTTTAATTATAAATCCTATTCTTTTTCGGAGACAATCATTATCATTGTACAATATAACAAGGCAGAATTTTTTTTATTTTCTTTACTTGTGATCTGCCTCCCTTTTCTTACAAACACAATATTTATAATTCACCTGATTGATTTATTCAGAAAAAATGTTTTTTATTGTCGTGGATAAAACCACTTTCCTCTTTCTGAATTGGGTGGAATAAAACAAAATGTGTAAAATACTTGAAATTGGATGCGGATAATTCATAAAGGTCTTTGAAACGAAATCGGTAGAGTAAATCCCACTCTCCAATCATATCGCCTCACTCGATGCGCCAGATTTCTCGCTCAGGAAAACCCTCGTTGGCCCATACCATTCTACACTGTGCCTCTTTTTTTCCGATAAACGCGGCCAATAAAAATAACGAGCAGCCACCGCATGCTCATCCCGGCGTTTGAAGGGGTTGTCCGAAAACCGCAGGCCGCCCACGGAAACACATCCTTTGAACAGCGCCTCCACATAATAGTATTCACTGTTCAGCTAATGAAAAATTGGTTCTCCATTTCTCGTTCCTAAAAAACAATTTTAAATTCCCATTATTTCGAAACTCGTTGCCTTTCACTCAATCTCATTCGATTCCACAAAACGTTCTGATGCCATTCTCGTTTTCGGTTCATCTCGTCTGAAAATGAAACACAAATTTTGTATTATTAAAAAAATAACCGATATTTAATAAACGTATTTGATTGACAAATAGTAATTCTGTTGATAATATTGCTTTTATTTATAGAATCGTATTTTGGAGAAGAACATGTGTATATTTGCAATGATTGGATAGAGAATTATCTTTATTTTGATGAAGCAGAAGTACTTTTTTGTTAAAAACGAAATTCAATGTTTCTCAAACATCTAGCAAAATATATTTATTGAAGGTACTAGGTTGTACTTTCTCTAAAACTTATTTTTGATCATCATTGTGTTTAGCTTGACTTCCTCCTACTTTCGATTGACCTTAATTTATTGCGCCAGTTTAGGACTTCGTTTTTTCAACTTTGAATGTACTTCATATAAAATTCTTCTTGGTTTCGTTGCTTTATAAATGAATTACTACTTTTCATTACAATTACAATTCGGTCAAATTGGGATACATTTATACTTGAATTCATTAAAGTTTGATGTTTAAAAATTAAGATTGTTTTCAAATTACTATCACATTTAATCTTTTCGTCGAATTTGCGTTATTAATAGTGTTAATGTTTTTGTTTAATTAAGATTGATTTTAATATAGTGGCATCTATTTTTGATGCTTGTAATGGATTTTACAAAATTGATAATGCATTCAAGTTTTGACAAACGTCTAGTTCCAGGCCAACCAAATTAAAAACTTTATATTCTATTGTTTGCATCCATAAATTTGATTTTCTTTAAATTTTCATTGAATTGTAATTAAAAGTACCGTCCCAGTATTCAATATTTTAAAATCAAAATTGCGTCTAGTATTTATATCACAATAAATCTGGAAGTATCGTGTTTGCTGCAGCGGCATTGATTTGATACGAAAATCTGTATCAATATGAAGCAAAGAAGAATGTCACAATTTTGGATCATTCTATTCTGTTGCAGATCAAATTGATACCTTAAGATTTGGTGTGTATGTTTTCTTGAAGAATTACTATTTTTGAATGCTTCAAATTTTTCTTTTGCTCTTGCTTCTGCAATTTTTTTTTTTCAAATCGAGACTACTTGGAAATTATAGTTTCTTCAAGAAATGTATTGATATGTATACTTTCTACTAATCTGTGGTGCTTTAACGTGTTAAGCCTCTTAAAATTGAATACTTTTAAAACCTCAAAAATTAACCAGTTAACACAGGGGAAAAATGGACCACCGGGGTAAAATGACCCTCCGAAAATAACTACTACACTTCTTTTACAATATTACCTAATTTGGTATATTATTATTATAAAAAACTGGATTTTTTCTCCATTTTTTGTTCCGCCTCTTTTAAGAGGATACATTATAGTCAACTCGAAAAACGAAACGTTCACTGGTTTCCTGCTGGAGGGTGGATTGTCACGTTTTAAGCACATCTTGCAGACGAAGTTGGCGACTTAGCCGAACATTTTTAGGGGTTATCTTAATCTGGCTGGATTAGCGCGACCTCTCACCCTTACAGAAATGCGCGAGCAAACACAGAAGACCGCCTAGCGGCAAGTCCTAGTCACACGAACACATAGAAGCAAAACAACTTTCTCAGAGCACACAAGTCTCCTAAACTTTCCTCTTGTTTCAGACTTTTTGGAAATCGTCCCGAAATGTGCAGCAATGTGTTTCAAACTACGTGCAAAATTTTCGATTACGGTTTCCCCCTTTTCCTAGCTTCATAAACTTAAAAAAAATAGTCTGAAAAGCGTTCAGCAGACGTCTGCGAAGAAGAATTCCATAAGCTATCCAAGGGGTCAAAGTTCAGGAGTCAAAGGTTAGTGATCAGGGATAAGAGCTGTTCGCAGGCCAGGGCTTAAAGGTAAAGGTGCATAGATCAAAGGTAAGATTTCAAACATAAGGGGAAAGGTCAGAGGTCAAATGTGAGGGCCAAAGGGAGGAACGGTTCAAGGGTCAAAGTTCAAGTGTGAAATGTTCGTTATCTAAGATCAGAGGTCAAAGATGAGGTGTCCTAGTTCATTGTCAAAGGTTAGGTAACCATTCCATATATTAGTTCTCGAGGTGTGAACCCTAGCCCTAAGTATCTTTTTTAAGTTGTACTATGCCCTATCATAAATTTTATGTCTTGATTATTACTTACTTTACAACTTTTGTTAATTAATCTATTTAACTTCATCCAGTGACCCGTGTAAGTAATGCTCCTTGTTCTATTTTATTTTGGAACGTATACGAACATACGAAGCTAATCTTAAAGGCAGGGCGGATTTAACGCTGCCTGATGAACTTAAATTAGTTTTCTTTCCAGCAAAGAAAACATTTACCATTTACTTACGAAAACGAAAAATAAAATTTATGGATCTGACTTTCTTCTTTCGTAAGTAATACTTGTAGTGTTATCATTCTCTAAATGTTTGAATAATATTAAATTCACACGTTAGGGGTGACGTTACAAATACGACCACCCCCCCCCCCTTTAAGTACAGCATTTTTTCGATGTCATTTGATGAACGCTTAAATAAATTAAACAAGAAAAGATGAATTTTCAGCCAAGAAAGATGATGTTTCAACCAAATAGTTATATTTTCAACAAATACAAAAATTAATTTTATACCAAACAGTTGCATTTACAACCAAATGGTTGAACTTTCAGAAAAAATAATATAGGAATTTTGAGCCAGCCATAAAGACGAATCATCAAGAAGACAGTTGAATTTTCAACAAAGAAAGATGCATTCTCAAACAAAAACTTTTCCACCAAAACAGATTAATTTTCAACCAAACAGTTGAATTTTGGAAAAAAAATGTAATTATTTTAAAAAATCGCTGAATTATCAACCTACAAAGACGACTCTTCAACAAAGTAGTTGAACTTTCAAGCAAAAGAGACGAATACTCTATCAAGAAAGACGGAGGTTCAAGAAAACAGTTAAAATTCCCGCCATGAAAGATGACTTTTTAGCAAAATAGTTGAATTTTTAACGAAATAATTAATTTTTCAACTAAAATGATGAATCTTCAACAAAAACATACATTTTTAACAAAGAAGTTCAACTTTTAACCAAGCAGTTGAATTTTTTATGAAAAAAGATGAATTTTCAGCAAAAAATATAATAGTTGCTATTTCAACCAAAAAATTATTTTAATCGTAAGTGAAAAACAGATGAGTTTAACTGAAAAGATGAATTTTCAACGAAAAACGAACAATTCTCACCCAAAAATAACTTGGTTAAACTTTCAGTTAAGAAAATTATTTTTACGCTAAATTATTTTTCTGTTTCCAGAAAACAGTCAAATCTGCAACCAAATAGTAATTGATTTTGTGATTAGGTTTTATGAATTCGGTTCATATTTATAAGAAAGAGGTGAAGTTCCTTGAAAGCAGGTGAAAAATTGGAATTCTTTAAAAAATGAGGAAAGAGGGAAATAGGGTAAAGAGTGTAAAGTCTGTATTTAGATGCTTCACCTAAAATATGAAACCACTAATTTTCATTTCTTTAATAATTTCAAAAAATTGTTATTCGCATTTATATTTTCCATGAGTGATGTTATATTCTGCGTTAAGCCCTCCCCCACCCCTACGTCATATATCGTCAAAAGACCGTTAACCCTCCTTCCCCCTGGCAGTGTGACGTAATTTTCATAAAGATCCTTATTAATTATTAATTTAATAATTGAACTTATCAAGAGAAATTTTATAGGGAATAAAAACCTTTTGAATTTAATAATTTTTTCAATTGATTCATTTATATATTATACCAATAATAATTTCTGATAATATTATTTGAACATAAAACATTGCATTATCGTTGAGTATTTCGTGATAAACGTATAGAATTTTGATAATAGAGATTTACTTTTTAGCATCCTACTTAAGGGAAACCATTTTGTGGGAAAGTAGTCCGAGTAGGAAAAAGGAAAAGAGTTAAAGTAAAGAGCTTGCAGCTCGCCAAACGGTGGACACTGTCCTTATGGTCCTTTTTTGTATACCACACGGGACAAAAAGAAGACAGAGTACAGTATGTTTTCACTTAAGGGCGGGTTAGCCACGATACCCGTGGTCTCGAGTCCAGGGTAATTTTTCATGTGGACCCTAGAACGGACGTTGGACGTTGGCGACCACTTCATAAAATTACTTTATTACTTGTCCGGTAGCCAGAGGGTCGCTTTTCCGCGACACTTTTTTACTCATCCTTGACATATGTCCTACCGGGTTACTTACGACCTTTTAACATTTCTTCACTCTTCAATTTAGTGCAATTAAACTTATTTTTAGGTCAGTATAATTTTAGTATGACTGTAATTTATGCTAAAATCATAATTTTGGAATATGAATTAAGTAATTTATTCAAGGAATATACTTAAAAAGTTTGTATCATTACAAATTATTACTATGATATAAATTAATAATTGTATAAAAGGTACTATTCTTCAGTATGTTTTAATAGTTCAAGTACAAAAATTAGAATATTTGAGTACGGTTCATCTGCTCACATATATAAATACGAACAAAATAATTTAGCCATTCGAAAATATTAAAAAATCCAAGTAAATATGATTATAGATTACAAACGTGTTTTCTATTAAATATAAAGCATTCTACTGAAAATTAAGTATTACAAATCCAGTATCTTCCTCTCTCCTTTGTCATGTCAAAGATAATTTATCCACGCAGCTATTTTTGGTCTAATTCTGATTGAAATAATCATAAGATCTAAAGGTTACAACTGAGTCAGTTCGAAATGATTAAAAACATAGGAAATTTGTCCATTATATAGTATAATATAATATCACAAACTAAATTGAATTAAACCGTAACAAAATTTGCATGTTATTTTTGGTCATATTTTGTAATAATGTGCTATAATTAAATGGAATGAAAGCAGAACCAACCCATTGTGCATGAATGCATTAAGAGGAATCGATCGATATGGGAGTGGTTTGGAGGAAAGGGCTCCATTGTTGACGAAATTATCAACAAACCGCAGCATTATCAGAGTAGCCACTTGACCAGGAAAAACAGGAAGTTCGTTGTAAGCTTCAATAAAAAAATATAAAAGTTGAGAATATAACACTAATTTTTCAAATCTCTTAAAAATACAGAAAAGAGATCAAAGTATTTTTAAATATAGGCAAATTATTATTTGGGATTTATTAGTGTGTATATTCGAAACTTGAATATATATTATTTCGGTTTTAAGAGAATTGTTACTTAATAATGATAATGCCGATATATATTTTGTAAAGTCAAACATATTGAACGTCGTTGATGATATTTATTTACTACTAAAGAGTGATATCTACAACCGTAAATTTTTTAAATAAAATGTGTGACTATTATTGACCGATTTTTTGTGGTTAAGTGAGGCCAATGATAGAACATATTTTTAACTATTTATTTATAATTGAGAGTATCTGCTGTCTGCGCGTATCGCTGTAACTTTCTTAGAATGTATGTTGTACAAAGACGACCTTTTCACTTTTTAAAAACATTTTCTCAGACAGAAATACAAATTCATTTAGAACTTTAATTGGCTGAAATATCAGCACCCAGAAATAAATTCTATTAAAAAATCGCTTATATAATGTGAAAATAATAAAAAGATTATTGAAACTTTTTATTAACGCCGGAAGAGATTAAGAACAAAGTTTCAGTGTCATATTTTTAGGTGCCATATCTTGGAGAAAAGAATCGATTCGGGATGATGCAAAATGGACATGAAAGGTAAAGTAAAAAGGAGTACTAAACGATGGCGTAAGCACTAAGCATTTTTCACTTTTAGGTTTAGGATATTTTCAGGACATCAACATTTCTGAGAGTCACCCAGTCTGTTCTTCGGCTGCAAATGTTGTCGGCCTCAGTCAATTTATGAGATATCCTAACCAAACTACCAAGATTCTGTAAGTTTGGAAGATATTAATATACAATTGAAGAAACTTACACCCGAATTACAATAAAACGCTTAACAAAATCTCGTTGGCAGGCTATAATTCTATTCCTTTGATTATAATACGTTGACAATCACATCCCATTTTATGATTTAACTTATTAATCAGGACAAAATAAATTCGTAATTGCATTCGTGGAAAAAAGAAGAGCTGAAAACGTGATTTTTGAAATGCAGACCAAGGTACAGTTTACATGCTTTTACCAAATGAACTGAAACTTTTTTTGGAGAGACATAATCTCATTCTAAAAGTATGAATATTAAAAAGTTATTTACTTTCAAAACATGTAAACGCCAACCTATCATCGACTAAACTATATTGCTTTTGTACTAAATTTGTAGAAAAAATTATTGAGAATTACATTCTTTTAAAATTTAAGGGGATATCAATTAAAAATTTGATTAATAAAAAATTTAAATTAAAAGTTTAACCAAAAGTCGACTACAGGATAAAATTGTATTCCATTGCTCATACAACCTTCATAACTACATCCGATTCTACAAGTTTATGTATTACTTAAAAAGAAATAAGAACAAAATTGATTCTACTAAAAAAAGAAAAAACGTCATCTTTTAAATACAGATAAAGATACAGCTTCTTTTTATCGTCTCCAAACTTTTCTTATAGTCGGATGTCATCATTTTGCAAAAATATTTTTAATTAGTTTAGCATTCAGTTTTTAGCAGTGGCTTGTTATGTTTCTTATCTATTGTGAATATTGTTGATATAATATTGCCGATAGATACACAAACTGTCTAGGGACATCGAAAATATTTAGTCTACGCTCACCGAATTTCGGTGAACCTAGCCACAATTTCCAGTTTCCCATAGGCTCATCGAAAATATTTCCTCTATGCTCACCGAATTTTGGTGAAATTAGATACGGTCATAGATAAAATCTTCACGAGAGAATTACCGCTATGAAAGGGCATCCCTATAATGCCTTTCAAAATTTATGTTTGGTTTTGGTAGATATTCTAAGAGACCCGTGCTCACGGAAAAAAAGGAATCCGTCAAGTACGAATGGTAAAAATTTTATAAATAGAAGTGTTTTATGATCAAAGGAATTAGTTCAATGAATTAGTTTAATAAATAATTTTGTTGCCTTCATAAAGAAATAAATTAATATTTGGTGTAATTTTTGAACACGTAGTATTTTGGTGGGATTTAAATTTATGTACATAAATAAAAATCAAAAGTGAAGAAAGGAAGTAGTCTGCTCTGGAACATATTTTGAATGTCCTTATTGAATTTAGCAGGACTGAAAGATTTCTAAGCAAAAATTGGTCACTTTATCAAACTGGGATGCTTCTAAGTTGAAAATTAATACATCTGAATGTTTTTTATTCAGATGCTGTCAAGTTTAAAACTTTGTCCTACGCCTTTTTAAGATATCTGAGTGTCTAAGTAATATATCTGGTGTCTACTAAGGTGTCTTTTTAAAACTATCTGGGTGTCCGTAGACAGTTCGTGTATCTACCAGCAATAATATATCAGGAATATTAACAATAGATATTAAATATAATAAAGGACAGCTCAAAACCAGCTGCTAAACTAATGAAAAATATTTTTGCGACATGATGAAATCCGACTAGAAAAAAAGTTTAAAGTCAATGGAAAGAACCTGTATCTTGGTCTGTATTTACAAAAAGCTATGCCTTTAAACAAAAATCTATATAAATGTACTTATTCCGAAATTAGATTAAAATAAAGAAATTTCCTTTTAATGTATTAAAAGACTTATTAGAAGTGTGGCTTATGATTCCAAAGGGAATTGCGTAGCAGATCGTAGTTTCAATAGATCCCTTGAGATAACATTTAGGTAACGACAATAATAAGTATAGACGCTTTGAAATTGAGGGTGAAGGAACTCAAGACGTGGATAGTAATATCAGGGAGGGTGTTTGTGTAACAACATGGCACTATTATCCTCCCTAATGGAAGGAAAGATTGCTAAATCGATCGCTAACGGATATCCAGCAAGATGGCTTGGTCCATTTTAACGAGGGATTTTCTCATCGATGCGATGTTATAAATGTAGGGGGTGGGGACAAACATAGGATATGTGACAATATTAGGGGTGGAGCCACGATTCAAAATGATTCAACTTCATTTGTCAAGTCGTTCGTGATGCTGCGTTTTGTTGATAATTTCCTCAACAATGGACCCCTTTCCGACAAACCACTTTCTTATCGATCGATTGCTCTTAATGTATTCAGACTTGATGTTTTGTTATTTTAATCACCAGAGTATTTAGTTTCATTCCGATATAAAAATTATTATAAAGAACTAACATTTGGAAAATTTTTCCTGTGGAGTCTAAAATTGAAGCAATTTCTTCTTAGTGCTTCAATTAGCTAAATCTGAAAAATATATTTTCTGTTAATTTTCAACCAATATCTTGGTTAGGATAAAAGATGGTTTTAAAATATTGACATCATTTCCAGCCTCACAGGAAATATTTCCTATGTTTTCAAAATTGTAAATTTTTCACCAATTTTGGTACCGCCAGTTGTACCGGTGCCCCATTGAAGTAGTCGTGCACTCAGGGGTGTAAGGTACCACAGGTTGACAAATATTGATTTGAAAACAAGAACCTTTTCGATAATAAATTATTTTATTTAGTTTTCAAAAATAATTTTTTGCAACAAAAAATACGTCTCAACGATCAAATTTGAAGAAATTGAAACTGAATTTCGTCGAAAACTTTTAATCCTTTGAATTTGGTGGGGGAAAAAAGATTTAAATACATGGAAAGATTAATATTTATTAGTGAAATAAGAAACCATTCTAATTAAAGTATTTAGGTTCATTTTCACAAATATCCTCGTATGAAAGATTTTCAATTTATAGCTGTCATAATGTGTATACATTTAATTGAGATTGAATTTTCATTAATAAGATTCAATGGCAGATTATTAAATTGAAACGTTTCGACATTTACATTCAATTTAATGAAGTGTCTTCTCAAATTATTCATACAAAATTGTTGTATTTCATAGTATCTATTACCTAAAATAATAAAAAGGGACAACATTTTTGACAACTGATGCAAACTGATACCTTGAGTTTAGAATTAATATATAATATTTTATACAATATGCAGATGACAACCAAAATTTGAATTTTTTATCAAAAATACAATTTTCCGATGAAAAATACTTTCATTATCTAAATTTTATAAAAACTGTTTTGTTTAAAATATTTTAATTAGTTCTATTTTTTAATGGTTTAATAGTTTCATTGGTTTAAATAATCCAATTTTTTTAAATTGAAAATTTTTGAAATCTAATGATTTTTCATTAACAAAAGCAGTTTTCTTAAAAAACGTTAATATGACCTAAAATTTTTTGAAATTGTAAATCTTCTTTGAAATGATTATTTATCAAAAGGACCTATATCTGGTATAAAACAATAATAAAGCCAAAATTGTACGAAAATTGTGAATTTGATTATTATGAATAAGAATCTAAAAAAAAAATAATAATCTAACAAATTTTCTAATTTCCTTCATTAAAAATATTAATTTTTGGCAAGCAACAGAAATGTTAATTCAAATTTAATCACTGCTGTTAAAAACACGATTTGTTGTGAAAAATGTTAACATAACATCAAATTGTTCAAAAATTTATTTTTGAACTTATTTTTGAAATCTATATCGAAATAAGTAAAAATACCGATTTCCGTTTCAAAACGCAAACATAACATACAATTTTTAAAAAGTTGTTAATCTTCTTTGATATCTTTTTTTTTAAATTAAAAAAATCCACATCTTCGAAGACAAAAACTAGCCTAATCCAAAATTGTCACGATATTCTAAAAATTTTCACATTATAATGAATTTTGTTTAAAAATAACAATTTTTTTGTAAATATTATTGAAAATTTAATTTATTTTTGATTAAAAATACAAATAATTCCCAACGCAAAACACTAACATAACGTAACCTAACAGAACAGAAAATGTTTCCGAAATGTAAATCTTTTTTGAAATTGAATAATTTCTCTTTGAAAGAACCAGCTTCTAATAAAAAACGTTAATATAACCTGAAATTGTTCAAAAATCACAAATCTTGTTCGAACTATAATAATTTAAGTTTTAAAATGCTAACGTAACTAAAATAAATAAAAAATAATAACCTTTAAAATCTAATGATTTTTGTTTGAAAATTTCAATTTCCAGTAAAAAACGCTAACTAACCCAAAAAACGTAAATTGTTACCAAAATTTAAATCTTTGAAATCTAAGAATTTCTTATTAAAAACACTCTCTTCCGGTTTGAAACACTAGCGTCACATCAAATTGTTGAAAATTGAGAATTTTGATGATGATTTGCGAATAAAAATGCTAATTAACGATGAAAAAAAGCTACACAACCTAACATTTTTAGATATTTTAAAGTCTTCTTCGATACTTTATGATTTTATATTAAAATTCGTGTTAAAAAATAATAATTTCCAGAAAGAAGGTATTGCTCTTAGATTTAATTAAAATTAATTAAAATGGTACAAAATAACTTTAAGTAAAGCAGGATTCAACAATAATGATCTCAATCCCAATTGGGAATCCCAATTTAAACAATTTTATCAAGTTTTCAATTAAATTAAAAAATGACAAAATGTTACAATATGCCTTGGAATTTTTTAGTCTCTTTTTCACTAGATGAATATTTTTAATTTTGAAATGAAAGCGGAATGAAGTTGAATTCATGAAATTCCTTGGGGCACTTTTCCCTATTTTTCAGAAAGTCTGTCCACGAATTAATAATAACATAAATGATGAGAAAATAACTCTCGTGTCTGAGTGTGGGACGGTAGAGGCTGGTGGCTGGCAGTGGCGAAAATAATAAATTAGAAAAAGCCATCGGGCCCCACGCAGTAACTTTGCCGACTATTAGATTACGTTGGAGCATCTGCAGAATCTCGGACGAAGGCCGTTAATTTTCGTTAAAAACCAAGTGTTCCTCGAATATACCATAGGCTCCCCTCTTGCATCCGCTTTGCCTCTTCATCGTCGGGCTGTTTTCACCGAGATAAGTAAGCATGGTTTTACATGGTTACCTGAACGTTAATGTGGACCTTCAGACTTCCATGAAGATTTAACGTGCCAGCATTTGTTTCCCTTTAAAAGTCTTACTTAACTTGTCTTATGTCTTCCAAAATTTAATATAGTCTCAAGTTACTTAGAAAAAAGGATTTTTTATTATAAAAAATGAATTTTTAATTCTTGTGCAAAAATTAAAGAGTGCTTCTACTACCAAGCGATTTATACTATCAACAATAAATAGTAATATTTATTATGTATCTATAATATATTTATTATTTATTTAGTTTGAGTGTGAATAATCACACCCAATCTTTTACCGTGGTCCTCATATGTGTACAACCGAGCCAAACGCTGCTTAGCCCTTATGTGTGTGACAAAAAAAAAACCTAATCGCGGTGTGACGGGGTACCCGGGTGCCCACCTTCTTTTTTCAATTTCTTAATTCGTAAGAGAAGAAAAAACGTGCGGGGAATAAAGGATCCGCTGTAACTGTTCACTACATAGTACAGTAGTACAGAACACTTCAAGTTATATTTCCGACCCCATAATAATATTCAGAAACCCTCTAAGACCACCCCTACCACTTTTACTTGAACAAATCCCAAGTTCCTCCACGCAAAACAATCAACAAATTTAGAAATTTGAATTAATCACATAAGTCACCTTTAAAAACACTCAAGTCATATTCCCAACCACATAATAATATTCAACAACCTCGGACAACCACCCCTAACACTTTTACCTGAACGAATCACAAGTGCCTTTACGCAAAAAAATATTTAAAAATTTACTTTTGAAATAATCACACAAGTCACCTTCAAAATACTTCTAGTTATATTTTGGGTCCCATAATAAATTTCAACAAGCCCCGAAAACCACTCGAAGTTGAATTTTTTTATGTTTGGTACCCGCGTACTCCATTAAACCAATAAAGTTGAAAACAAATTATAAACTCTTCAATTCTCCCCAATATATTAACCGGAAGAAAACTGGTAAGACTATAAATTATGAATTAAGTTACGAGCTCTCATGGAGTTTCAGCTTTATAGCATGTGCCCGACATAAGATAATTTTAGTTTGAAAATACAAAGAATACCTGGGCATCCCGTCACGCACATACCCGTGTGGAAAAATTTCGTGGCAGTCTTGAATCATGCTAAAGCCAGTACAGTTTTTCTCAAGTCTATCTTATTCACGCAATACTAACCTGGCACTACACTGGCGCTTTCTAGTTTTACTACGTGTTTGATTCAAACCTTTCTGCTGTCTAGTCCCATTCTTGGCGCTATCTAGGAGTTCGTTACGAATTTGAATATATAAAGATTATCCAGATTTTAGCTAGTTTCTAGATAGAATCACGGTTTGGACTTAAACAAAAATGACAGAGGTGAATTTAGAAAATAATCATTTTCGAATAACAGATTTAGGAAATTACAATACACAATTGTACAAATGCTCAAGCAATAATTAATTGTAGACTATCACATATTTAAGATAGTAAACAATAATTGTTGAAGGTGATAGAAATCTTAATACAAGAACTGCAGTTTCAAGAACGATTTTTTGATGAATGTTTAAAAACATTTTGTTTCAATTGAATTATATAGTGAAGTCATACTGAATTTATATTGAATTTATAATAATTATAATATGTATAATGCTATGTATAATATTTATGATATTCCAAAAAATCCAATATTATTATAAAAGATTTATTTAATTTATTTTAATTATTTATTGATTCCGTAAATGATAATTAAGCCTAACGTATTATTTATTTGAAATAATAAACAATCATTATTTCGTAGCCTAATCGCAAGTAACATCATACAAACTTTATTTTTTTCAATGATTTATTCACAAATCAAGCACTTTTAATGTTTAAAAATTGTTCATGTTTTATTGAAATAAATATTAGGATGTAATGAATTGAAATTCATGTCCGAAAAAAAAGAAAAAAAATTTAACTTTTAGATGGCCGAGGTGTTAAGGCGACGGGACAAAGTTACAACAATAGAATAGGAAGTTACATCAGAAGTTCGACACCCGGCGTATGTACAAGAGATTTGCGGAAACTCATTTCTTCATTTTTTTGTGTACAAAAAACTTTTTTTATATTTTTAATTAACTGCAAAATCTATATATTGGACTTTTATGGCATAAAAAATAATTATATTATTTAATTATTAATTATTTTTTATTAAAATAGCCGATCTGTCTAGAAACTAGTCGATCCGAGCGTTACATCCCAGTCTAGCCACTGGATAGTCAGCCTGTGGCGCGCCAATGTCGACTCAAGGCGGACTGGACAGAAACAGTACTGCGCCACGAAATTTTTCCACACGGGTAAGGGTTAACTTCGGTAATTGGACGAGAAGCCTTAACAATTCCATATGCCTAAATGGGCGATCAGTAATAATAAACAATCAATTAATTCATAACTATTCTAAATATGTTGCTTTCTGAATATTTCTAAAATCAAGGAAAAAGTCTGAAAAAATATAGTAATTAAACAAGTAAATGAAGAGTAAAAATAATGATTTTAATATTTTTTTAAATCTTTAAATATAAAACCTGAAACTTTCTCCTAATTGAATCATGGGTATATATTAACTTTTATTATATCTTAGAAAGAGTCGTTTCAAATTTTTTGATCAATAAATGATAGTTTCTCTATCATTACAATTCAAGTAAATAAAAAAAAATTAAGATCGAACACTTCAAAGATACCAATTTCCAGTTTAAAACTTTAGAAATTAGATCATTTGAAATTCAAAATATATCAGAGAAAACTCGAAAAATAATTATTTACATACAGGAAGTTTTAAAATAGGTCCTACGTAGTTAATCAATGTTCACATTATTTTTTCATAGTGAAAAATTATTCTTTCATATTATATTTATTTAACAACAATTCTAATACTAAACATTAATATCATTCTAGATTAAAAAAATCTCTTCTTAAAAAATCATATTATAATTTTAACAGAAATAAGATTCTGAAAGAAATGAAAAATCGATTCCGTTTGCTATCAAATCCCTTAGTTTCAAAAAAAGATTTTAGTTTGATTTATATCTAAGTGTTTAGTTGTAAGAAATTTTCAAATATATGTAAAGGAATAAATAATACTTGTTAATTTAGTTATATATAATTTATTTAAAATATCTAGTGGAAAAGTGGAAAGAAATTTCTGCTCTCGTGAAGCCGCCTCTAAATTCTGCTTCCGCCTTCAACCCCCTGATGGCGTCACCAGTCGCGTCCAAATCTGAGAGTGGTTTGAATCTGAGCTAAGGGTTTGTTTTTTTCACACACATAAAAATATTGGAAAAAATTTTGATTTATTCTGGAATTATTTTGAATGTTGCATTTCAAATATAAATTGTGTAAGAAAAATTGACTCCTTTAAAAGCACAAATTCTACTTTTGACTTTCCTTTTATATAATACTTGCATATTGGCATGACAATTAATTATTAAGAAAATTAAAGTTCTTTCTACTGGCAATATAATATTGATGCTTAATTAAGTTTTAGTACTTAGATGCTTAAATAGCCTTAATTGAAAGTTCAGTTTATTCCCACATACACAGCTATGAGGAAAAAATTTTACTTTTAGATTCCAAGATTCGAAACTTTTTTTTCATTCATTTTCTTTTTAAATTTAAAAACTTTTTTTGGCGAAGAATTTGTTGTTTTATTTTATGAATAATATTTGAATATTAAATAATAATATTGTTAATATTACTTAATTTTCATTATTTTATTTATTAACATTATTAATTGTTATTATTATACTTAAATATGTCATTAGCTAACAATGTCAAATAATTTTTTGTATATAAAAATTGTATTCAAATGCTTATTTAAATTATATTCGATAATATGTATAAGATTGTAACTAATAATATGAAAAATAAAATCTATGCTTTGATTAAATAATTTTTTCTATTACTCGGACCAGAAATATATTTATACGTTTGAAATAAATATTGAAATATAAATTATTAAGACATGACTTATACTATGATTCTTATTTTAATATAACAACTTTTGAACCATCGTTTGTGAAAGCAGTTTTCTTATCTTCGATGAAAATGGGTAATTGGGCCAACTATTTAATTTGTAAGATATGACACTGCTATTTTATTATATGAGGCCACCATTTTCTTAGTTGCTGGCATTAATTCAATAGTCCTTGAATTAATGGAATCGTTATGCAAACTAATAAAATAGCAGTACCATACTTTACTAACTAAATATTTTGCCAAATTAACCATTTTTTTCAGTAGTATTTATTTTATTAATCATAATATAATCAATATTTCACTATAAAAAGTTGGCGATTGTGGTTCTCAGAATGTTTTTTGATTTTTTAGATGTTGTGTTAATTAAAGAGTGGGTAGGAAAATAAACTGAACCTTAAGAAACACATTCGCCTCACACCAATAACTCGCATTAAAAAACTTTGTACCTCCGGAATTTATTTTTATTTTTCATTTTAACTAAAAATTCAATTTTTTATTGGAATCTGCAGCACAGCGTGCTGCTATTTGATGTTAGTGTCACTTTGATATTATCAACTTCTCCATCCATTTTCGAATATTGAGATAGTAGTATTTATTATATAAATTATAATATAATTAATATTTTATCATATAAAGTTAGTAATTGTTGTTTTCAGAAGGTTTTTTGATCTTTTAGATTTAGATGTTGTGTTAATTTAAGAGTGGGTAGGAAAATAAACTGAACCTTAAGAGACACATTCGCCTCACACCCTCAGGGCGTGAAACGACAATGCAGGCGACCGCACCCCAAACATTTTTTCCGGCATTCTTTTACACCCCATTTGTAGCCCCGGGTTGCTGAGGCAGTAGGTAGAGTAGGCAAAAAAATGTGGACCACTTAACCCCCACGTATCCCCAACACTTGTCCGTAAACGATCCTACCTCTCACGGCACGCGCCGCCACCACTCCAGATTCCCTAGGGGTGGGATGTTTTTTCCCCACCCGTAGGCACGAACACTTTTTTCTAACAGGTGGTTCTCGGCCTTTTTTTCCTTGCTTATCCGCTCGCAGGTGTGCCCTAGGCTTTTTTTTTGTCACACGTCTCTAAACGTAAAAAAAGTGTCTCCATAAAGAGCATAAATTTAACTAATTTGAAACTGAAATAATACAAATAAATAGAACATTTGTGTAATATATTTAAGAAATTATTGAGACTTTCTCGTATCAATACTGTTTTCAATTATGACCATTTTATTATAACCAAAAACCGTCGGATTAAGAATATAATTTTTTTTTGCTCTGTTATTTAAAACCTATCTATATTTATAGGGAGATGGTAGATACAACTTTTCCAATGATATTTTGATTTGAGATAATATTAAAATTAAAAAAAAGGTTGAATTATGTTTTAGATGAAATTTTTGGTTAGAGAAACCTTGACAGCAGTACATTTTTTGTTTTTAAATGGAATAAAATATCACTAATCTTTCTTTGAATTTCAACATATAATTTCAAAAAGAATATGGCTATGAATCATATTTCAATTATTCTAATTAAATTATAGATTAATATAAATTTTTTTCCTGTTTTATTATGAGAGGTTCCAGGTCAGGAATATGAGAGCTGTTATCGATATGAGGGATTTTCTTTCATCTGAAGAAAATAGTAGTTTTAGATAAGTAGGATAATGTGGCAAAATATTTTTGAAAATATTTCAAAATTTCCGAATTTTGTTGATAAATATTTTGGAAATGCGATACCTCGGAAATTTTTCAACCGATTTTAATCAAATGTACAGGAGTTATGTGTGAGTCAGTATTATTTTTTTTTTTATTGAAATGATGCCAAAAAAATTGAAAATTTTGAGTAGAAAAATGGCAATAGCACCATTCAATTTTACGGGGAAAGTGACGTAGAGTCCATATGTTAGATAATGTTGTCTTTAACCCTATTTGTTATGTAGTATAATTAAACGCGTGAACGAGTATCGTACGATGTAATTATTTATTTATGTTACTTAACAAATAAGGCGGAGAAAAATGTGTCTAACACATGGACCCTATATCATTTTTTCCGTAAAATCGGAAGGTGCTATTGTCTTAAAAAAATTGTTTAGACAATCAAAAATTTAACTTTTTTTTCATGAAAAATCATATTTTAACTAAATATTCTCCTCATAATGTTAACTATTCATGAATTTGCATATTATGACCATTTTCCGTTGATAATAGCATTCTAATAATAAATTACAAAGACTTTGAGACAAAATAATTTTGTTCTACAACTAACTGAAGTATTTGTAAAAATAAATTATTTCTAAAAATGTAATACAATTTTTAATAAAATATTTATGATTTCTAAGACTGTATTAATTTAGGTATTGTTAGACACCAAAACAAATAAAAAATTTGCTTTAAAATCGCTATCCAAAACCTATTTTTGAAACTCATAAAATTTTAATTGATTTGGTTAATAGAATTGGTCAACTTTTTCACATTAAACTTTAATTACTCGTGTTCAGAAACTTAGTACCTCGGAATTGTATTTTTATTTTTTATTTTAACTGAAAATTTAATTTTTTATTGTAATCCGCCACATAACCTGCCGTTTTTTTTATGTTTGTGCCACTTTGTATTTGTACAATATAGAAGATTCAAATACTAAACAAATTATAGCTGACCTTCGAAACAACCATTTATTAAGGGATCCTAATAAACTTGATTTCCTGAAATATGTAGTAAATTATATATAATTTATCATTTCATTTCAAATTATTGATAAATGTATTCAAATAAATTCTAAAAGTATTTCCCATCGCCTTGAACAAAAATATCATTTAAAACCAATTTATTTACTAATTAAAATTCTGAAAAACCAGAATTATCAATTTCCAACCTGTTGAATTTAAATTTTAAAAACCTAATTAAATCTCTTCGACCATAAATACTCAGAAAATTCAGAAGTTCATTTGCGCTCCTATTCATCAAGCCGTTTCCAAGGAGGTTTTCGCAAGATAGACCGCGGTAAATCGAGAATCTTTCCGGCGAGACCGTTTTACGCACCGGGAATTTCAAGCGGAGGAAAGGGTAGTTCTTTTCTTATTTGTACTTTCTTTCACAGCTCCCGCGGAAAAGCGCAGAGTTGAGTAAAGGAGAAAGCAAGAAAAAGATAGAGAAAAACTAAGGAGAGAGAGAGAAAAAGATAGAGAAAGAGAGAATGAGTAATCGGTGGTGGGAGGCCGAAGGAAAGAAGGGTTGAGAGAGTAAAAAGGGTGGGGGAAACGGTCTAAGAGTGGTGGTAAGACTGGCGGTTGGCGCCCCCTTAAATGCCCCTCACGAGGCAAATCAATAAAAATACGAAAGAGTCGTTCCGGTCTTCGAAATACAGTGGGGTCGCAAAAGTAACGACCTTCGACACTTCTTAAAACTTAGGGGATGATTCAAACATTTTCAGTCAAAATTCATTTCATGGTATTTCATTTATATTTTTATCCATTTCTTTATTATTTATTGACATATGTAATTACAAATTTAGAGTTAATGAGAAAAAAACGATTAAGGGAGCAAATGGGATAAAATAAGTTGCTGGAACTGAAATCCAAAATCTTTATTGCCCGTTAGATACAAGATCGAATTCAATAATAATTTTTAATCTTTAACAAAGGACTTTTTATAACTAAATAATTTTTAATTTGGAAGATATAGCATTAATAAAATTTAAAATTATTCAGTTTTTTAAATATTAATCATATTTTTGTATTTGAGTTTTTGAGTTAGAATTCAGTTTTTGAATTAGATATTTTTATAGTGTTGAATTTATATTGAATAATTTTACAAGCTCAGCCGCTCCATGTAGAAATTACACGCAACTCCCGATATAAGAATGGTTTCAGGCATGGCTTGAAATGGCCTTGATCATAAATCGGGGGAATACGACCGTAAACAGGCAGGGCCGCATAAAACATTTCTGTTGGAGTTGGACGCATGACGCAACCCGGTGCAACTAACGCGCAAAGAGTGCGGCCCTCATGCTGTTTGTCACGCTTAACTGAGCACCACCTCTCTCGACCCCGCTGTCCCGCATCACCAAAATACCGACGACTTAAATTCTAGAAATATCGTAAACCGGAGGTTCTTATATCAGGAGTTGAGTGTAATTAATTTTTAAGATTTTGAACCTCTCAATTCCAAATTCTATGAAATTGGATGTTTTAATTTTTAGTTACATTTATGGTCAAGTATTCTGTTCCGGCGAAAAATGCCAAAATATAAAATTAGAAGGAGATCTTTGTGACAAACGGAGGATATGTTTCATTTCTATATTTGTATTCCCCTCCCCCACGGAAACCTGAAACGGGCAGCGAGTATGACCGAACTCGCTCCTGAAGTCTAAAGGATCCCAAAGAATATTCCAGGTTAACTTATTTTTGTAATGACTTGTAAAAAAATTATTTTTTATACTAAGTGTATTTTGATATTATTTTTATAAAGTTATTCAATTGAATAATAATATGCCGGGCTACAAATTCAAGATTCGTAAAAATATGCCGGCAGAGTGTTCAAAACGCACTCTTATTTACTTAATTTCAAGGCCTTTAATTTAACATTGTTCACTTTTAAAGTCTACCAATGAAAAAAAACGTGTACAATATTCAAGGTACTCAAACTTGGATTTTTTCATAAGTTTACATTATTAATTTGTTGCATATTCAGCTCCGGCATGTTTTGCCGGAGATGCATTTTTAATCTTGTTAGAATCAACCTTGAATTTTTTGGAATTTTCATAAATTTTCGTTGGATTCTTTGGAATTCTTTAGAATAAAGAAGAGAAAATTCAAATCTGGCATATTATGCCAGAAAGCAATACTTTATATTTACCTTATTAATTTGAACCTTTCGAAATAAAAATTAACTTCAAGCCTCCAAAGAGGTTAATATTGGTTGATTTACAAACTTTTTTTTTTGTATTGATCAAATTCCCATTTAAAACAATTATTGAGGAACCAAGATATTGTATACATAAGTTTTCGTATTATCATTATAATTACTTAATTCTGATATGAGACTTGTAGTTATATTTAATCTAGTGCCTTACCATAACTCTCCAATCTCGTTTTGTGATGGCCCTCAGCGCCACGTACGCGTAGCGGCGTCAGGTACCAACAGAAAACGAGATTGGAGAGTTTAGACTGCTAACCCCAGATTAGAGAGTTTAGAATGAAGGTACTGAACTCTTAGATTGAAATTTTTCAGATTTCGTATGCTACAATTTGCACTGTTCAAATTTAAAAGTATTGAAGTTGTAAATTATTCAACCAAATGTTATTATTTTTAAATATTTAGAACGTCACCATGTGAAGTTCTTCTTTTTTAACATCTTTAATTTTTAATGCTTTGTCAAAAACTATTTAATTCTAAAAGGTTGCAATGTCAAATGATTTGCATCTTTGATCGCCGCCAATTTTCAAAGACTCCAATTTGTTTTTATCTTTTATGATTCAGATGTGATTTCATTTTTGCACTAACATGGACCTGAGTTGGCACAGACCGCGGTATATATTTATGGCTAATTAGGTAATTAGAGAAGTTTTTGTTATTTAACTTATACTCTTACAACAGTAAGAAATTAATAAACATGCATCAAGCTCAAGAATGTTTGTGTGTGATATCTTACGTTTTAAATGCGTTTAAACAAATTGAAACAGAAATATAAAATTGTGACGCTACCGTGACGTGCGATCTCACGGACCGCGTATGAGATTTCAATTGATATTATTCATCAATTACACGCAGTACCACACGTTGTCCACCTAACTCGGCGTTTGCACAAATAAAATCACTAATAAATAAAATACATAAATGAAACTAATAATAACGGCAGTATCGAGGAAGGCCAGGGGGAGATGGACTCACATATCAGAAGCATGATGCGATCTGAGAGATCGCACGTCCATACTCAAAGGTTTAATTCTTATATTCTGAATATTTTTAACTTAGCATCTAAAATTGCTCAGTTCCAACTGCTTCACAAATGAATCGATTTTTTCCTCTACTTCTTTAAAACTATAATTTCAAACTTTCAAGATTTGCATTAGAAACTTGTAACATTGGGAGTCTGCTATTTTAAATTATTAATCTTTTCAAATTCTTCTTTTTAATTTTTATGGAATATTTCAACGGAAGCGGAAATTAAAAATTGAAGGTTGAATAGTAGAGTTAGTAATATTGGGTACATATTTATAAATGAAATATAATTTACTTGATATCACGCCACTCGGTTTGATTCAAACAACACGAGAAGTTCGAGAGTTGTGGTCCAACGCCTCTCGAACTCTCGATTCGATTTCAAGTCGACTTGAAGTATTTTGAAGTGGAGAAGCTTTACAGAAGTAGAGTCTTGAAGAGCATTTAAACGTTTCATACGGTTGGTAACCCCCGCTTCGAGTCACGTCGCGCATTCTCTTTATATACGCTTTCATTCTCTACGGATAATGAAAAAGAGAACCGGTTTGTAAAGGTACATAAAAATGAACGAGATTGCCTTTTTTTTAGAAGCGACCTCTTTGCTCGACCTTTACCTGAAACAAAAAATGCTAAAAAATATCCAGTCCTTTCTTATGAAATTCTATCCAACTTCCTCTCAGAGTTTCACGATTCTCAATATTCTTCTTAACTTATATAGATTTAAAAATAAAAATTAAACTTTAAATACATAACTAATTGTTGAATTTATCGATACGTAAACAATTAGTACCTATGCTACTTACTAACAATAAATGCAAAATATTTACTATGTATTCTTAATTAAAAAACATTTTAAATCTGAATTTTGCTTAAAAAGATGACTTTTTATTATGTAGTATTTAAAACTGTCTTTATTCAATTGGAATTGGAGTTTATTTTAGAGTTTTATATAGTTTTTTTAGGATGTTTTTGAAGATTCAGGCTATAAGTCTTGTGAATAAGAACTTAAATCGCAGTTTCGGGAACGAAGGCCGATCCCCCATGGAAAAATCCATCCATCCCTTCTCGATAAGACGAGATGCGAGATAACCGAGGGTGAATCTTAAAATACAGCCCCTTCGAAGACTGCCGTCCTTCCTAGTCACCCCTCCACCCATCAGCAGCATCCCTTGCACCCCCGCGATCCGGCAAATCACCCTGCGCCTCGTTCTTTTGTTCCCGCCTTGAGACCCTGTTTCTTCAAGCTGAAATCTTATCGCACAAATTGCAAAAATAATTAGAGAGTTGAAAAAAGGAATGTCCATTATTTGTTTATTGAAAAGAGAAAAGTATGGCTCATTCCAAATATATATTTTTTTAATTCAACACGCCACATCCAGTGAAGCTTGTATCTTTTTTTAAACTGCTGCAAAATATGTCAAAGAAAGCACGAAAATTAATTAATTTTTAAAATCTGAAGTTCCGACTCAAAAATGTGTGGAATACTTATTTTTAAACTCTTTAACATCACTAAAAACATAAGAAAACAAATTCTAACCTTTGACTCAATAAAATATTAGAAAACCCTCATTTGTACAATAAATAAATAATTTTTGTTAATTCAGATTGAAGAAACTAAGGCAAGGCATTTTTTGCAATAAATTTCAATCGTCTTCTAAACAACTTATATCTTGGTTCTTGAGATAAAACTGTAGAATATACAGGTAAAAAATCCCTTTGTGTTTAATTTTTTTATCCGTGTTTTTTTAATTATATTTTTTCTATGTGCAAAATTTCGGAGTCTATAGGCATGACCCATTAAAAACTGGAGAATATCAAAGTTATAAGAGTTCTGAGAAACTTTCCATATTTTTTAATCTATGTCAATAAGCATTTTTTTATGACGAGTGGACAAAAGAAATTATAGTTGAAATTTGAGAGTTTTTTTATACGTTATGCATACAAAATAAACATGTCAACAACTCTTCTTTTCATATAAAAAAATAAAAAAATAATTGTTTTCTGACGGTAAAAATGTCAGCATAATCTGTGAATTTTTCATTTATAAAACCAAATCACACTGGCTCTACTGTTATTTAAAAAATAAATAAAACGTACTTTTTATAGATTTAAAACTTTCCATACTTTTAAAAATGTAATACATTTCGTGATGGACTTCAAAAAAATATGTTATTTCATTTCAAAACCGCAGAAATCCAAAAATAAAGTACCTAAAGCTTTAAAAAAATAGATTCTCTACATTATATTATTTTGTACGATTTTTAAAGAATTGTTGAATTATTCACTGTTTGTTACATGTATAGAGTGATGTGTATTTTTCTGTAAAAAATTGGCTGCAAATGGAAGTGCCTTATTACTTATAATTTATTAATCAGTATTCTCGAATGTTTTGAATGTATTTGAATTCTTTAAAGGCTACTTGAATTAGGTATATAATTTACTCTATTAAAGAAAATTCACTTCAATTAAATTATTTTCAATTCAATTCTGTTCCCTTGACTTTATTTAATCTAGTTCAATTTATATAAATTTACTTGAATTTAGTTGATTTTATTAAGTTGAACTGATTCAGATGAATTCACTTGAATTTAAGTATATTTGGTTGAGTTAATTTCAATTATTTTAAATTCGCCTTGAGTTCATCGGTTAACATTTTATTAAAACTGATTATTCTGTTTTGTAGAAAATTCGTCTGTTTGACTTGAAAATTCAACAATTTAGTGGAAAATGAAACTATTTACTTGAAAATGATTTTTTTTTAATTCATATTTTTTATTGTAAATGTAACTATTAGGTTAAAAATTCGTCTTTTTTGGTGTATTTTATCAGGGTGAAAAATCGTTTTTTCATTAATTTTTTTAACTGAAAATGCTGACTATTCCATTTTTGGCAAAACAAAATCTTTTTTAGTTGAAAATTCAACTATTTGGTCTAAAATTCATCTTCCTTGATTGAAAATTCATCTATATGTTTGAAGATTCAACTATTTTATTTAAAAAGTTTCTTTTGGTTCACCATTGATGGTAGAACAGTAATCTTTCTGGGTTGAAAATGAACTTTTTTGTTGAAGAAAAACAAATTTATAAAAAATTCGTCTTTACGGCTTAAAAATTTTACTGTTTTCAGTTAAATTTCAATATTTTCAATTTTTTTTATTGTAGAAAAGTCATATTTCTTTGTAGAAAATTTATCTTTCTTGATTGGAAATTCATTTTTCTGCTTGAAAGTTTAACTATTTGGTTGAAAATGCAATATATTCTGACTTGAAATCATAGGAATTGAAATTGTTTCATATTGAATTTAATATTCGGTATTTACATTTTTGTTTTCAAAAGAATTTAAGACCCTATTATTCCTCTTTTTTCCTGAAAAATCACCCTATTTCCCCGGGCTTGACAGAATTTTAGACTACGTTTTTTTTTTCAGGGGGGGGGGCAAAAATAGCACAAAATTGGTAAGGACCCCTTACTAATCTTTTATAAAAAGGTATCTTCTCTAGAATCTCTTTATTTATTTATTTTCTCTGTCAAAAGCAGCCAATAAGGAAAACACTAGAATCTCTGAATAATTTCAGTCCCAGCCTTCGCTTTTCTTTTTCCAGTCTCACCTTTCTCCAATAATCCTTTTTACGACTAACGACTGCAAATCGTCGGCGCGGCGGAGCATTTCAACGTTTCGTTTTATCGCCGTTTGTAGGACGATCCTGGGCGCTCGATCGACACCGGCGTCTTTTCAATTTATTTTTCCAGCAAGACGACCGATAAAAGGCACGATTCAGGGGGTCAGAGTACCGGTGGTGATTGGGGGTGTTGAGGGTGGGTGTATAGGGTCCCTCGAAAAGGCGGCAATAAATACACGAGCTCTGATCGTTCCTGATCGCCTTCCCAGGTTTCTTCAACGGGATGGAAGAAGGAAAAGGAGTCTGAGGTCCTTAGGAGGTGGTGGTGGTTCCAAGGGACGAGCTTTCATTACAGGAAGGAAACAAAAGAGAAGCTGGCGAGGAAAAATCGCCCCTTTGTCTGCGGCGCCATTTTATCATTCCTCGCCTCGTGCAGCCCCTTGGCATATTTCAAATGACAAAAACCATCCCACCCCCGAGAGAGAATCTCGCCGCCACCTTGCCCTGAATCTACCCCCCTCCCCACGCCTTTAACAGTAACCCCCTTTCCCTTCTTCTACTTCTTCTTCTCGCGACTAACCACCTTACCCCCGCCATCATCTCCTTGGAGAACGACGCCTTAAACTTTAATTGCCTTTATTTCGAAAAGAGAAAAACTTCCCTAACGAATCGTCCGCTTGAGATTGTTCCGAGGGCAAATGGGGAAGATCCTTCTTCTCGTTTCTTCTTCACGGCGGTTTCTTCGCACTCCTGCTTGTCGTTCAAGGCGGAATGTTATCGGGCGCAAATAAGCGCACCGTTACTCGGGAAAGATAAAGGGAGCAAAAAAAATAAAGGTAATTATAAGGTTGAAAAATGGTGGATTCTCTTTAAACAGGGGTATATTCGATGCAAGCTGGTGAATTAAAAACTGTGTTAGAAAAAAAATGTATTTTAGGCCATGTCATGCTTACCCAATCCCTACCTTACCGACATTTTTTTGTAACAACTTACATTCACAAGAAATAAAATGTTGAGTTGAAAATTTGGGTGTTTGCATAAAAAGTACATAAAGGGCACATAAAAGGTCCTAAATTTGTAGAATTACAGAAAATTTAATTTATGAAAAAATTGTATTTTCGTAATTCTAAAAATGTAGACCCATAAAAAAGTTCCCTAATGCCTTTCATTTAATTTCCAAAATTTTCGAATCGACATCTTATTTCGTATGGACGTGAGTTGTTGCGAAAAAGACGTCGGTAAGGTAAGAAATGGTTAAGTATGACATGGCCTTCAAGGGACAGAAATTTAGTAATATAAATAGACGATTAGATGGGTAAAATAGTAATAAGTTTAGAGTTTTTAAAAATTATAAATTAAAACTGTATAATTTCTTCATTCTTATTTGTAACAAAATCTGTAAATATAATCCTCTTATAATTATCATACAAGAATACTTTTTTTTATTTAGTAAATTTTTTGACCACATTTTGAAGCATGTCATGAAAACTCTATCTTGCAAATAAGACTTAAAATATAATTCCAGTCTTTCTAAAAACAGAAGCAAAAACAAAATGTTCCAAAAGCCTATAGCCCTATAGAAATAAGAAGAAAGTTTTTTTTTATTATGTTACCTGTGTCAAACACTTTTCTTGGACTTTCAACATTTAATATAAAAATTAAATTTGATTATTTTTCTCGAAATAATCTACTAATTTACAATTTAAATAATATTGGTGAATCAATAAAAAATGCTCAAAAAAACGAACATAGGCTCCGGGGAGATTCGAACTCCCGATCTCCTGTTTACTAGACAGGCGCTTTAACCAACTAAGCCACGGCGCCTTTTTCTGCTCCGAGTTTCTTAGCTGTATTTATAGTTGCGAAAGTAATTTAAGATAACACTCGGGAATAAACGAATGTATGATCTGATTTCAGGTCTCTCTGTTGTAAAGAAACTAATTTAAGTTATAAAAGTTAAGGCTAATTAGTTTTTTTCAAAATTAATTATAAAATAATTACTTTTTTTTTAATTTATGGTATAAAAGCATAAAAGATAAGTATTAGTTGGTCGTGTCTTACGCGTACCGAAATTGCAAGATTTGAAAATGGCTTGAAAGAAATTCGTTTATTTTTTTCACTAAAATGAGCTTAAAACTAGTTTTAAGTTTAAAGACGGTCTTAAATTAAGGTGTAATAAGAACACACTGTAAGGAAAACTAGACTTTTCTGTGCAATTCTTCCAATTTGACATTAATTAATACCTAGTAGTAAAATCAATGCATATAATTATTCACTTAATGAATTTCATGTGTAACTGATTTAATTTCTCAACAAATAATCATATTGACCCAGTTTGTACAATAAAAAGAAATCAAAATAATTTAAAAGAAGAAATAAATAAAAAAAATAATAATAAAAGTAATAATCATTAAAAATAATGTATACAAAATAAAATCGCAAAAAGGGAGGAAGTACATTATTATTTCGGGTAAAAATGTATTCACTTGTCCGCTTGGGTATATATAATTGTTTAAAGCTTCTTGTTCTATCACCAGAGTTAAGCGCCCTTGCCTCGGTTATATACGGAAGGGGCGGTGAGTACTGGATAAGAGTGTGATTAACAGCATTTAAGCTGCCGTCTTTCTCGAATTAATACTCATAATATTATTATATTAATTCTTAATATTTGAAAAAATGTCTTTCACTGTCAACACAAATTTAATTGTTAATTTTTTCACAATTAATAACTATAACATTGAAACAGAGAGCCTCAGACTGAAACTCAATTTAGAATCTCTTCTGCCACAGCGTACCAACTTTTGGTTTCGCCTCTAATTCCAAATTCGGTTAGTTGCACTGCTCGTTCATGCTATTTACTTGGAAAAAGGATTTCTCAAAGTGAGTCAGCAAAGTTCTAAGCCAATAGATTTTGGACAAAAGTTTTTGACGTTACTAACGTGACAAACGAAATATTTAACTAAAACCCTTAAAATACCAACGAACGTGTTTCTAATCCAAGCGCACTCTAAAGTTAAATTAAATTAGGAATTAGAAAACCACCCATTCCTTTTCGAAAAAAGAATGAACTGAAGCAAAATCAAGTAGAAAAGGAAAATAATATTTTGTTCAAATAGTTAATAAAAAATCTTTTGATTTGATATTCATTATACAGATAATTAAAAATGCTTTGAATTTGTGATTGCGTTTAATGTATCAAACTGGAAAACTGGTTTTCAATCCCGAACGAATAAAGTTCTAACTATTGATCACTTCATCAATAGCTTATATTGGAAAATCATAATTGAAATTTGAATTACGCTCATATAAAATAATAAGATAATTAAATAAGAAATACTTTCCACCAAAGCAAAGAAATAAACAAAAATGCATTTTTTTTAAACACTACTAATTTGTTCGATTTTATCTCAATAAAAATGTTTTAAATAGGAGCAGAAAGTATAAGACCAGTTTTAAAGTTTAGACTCATCCTTGGTTCTTTTATCCTGCAGCTCACTTGGCCCAGTGGAACGTTAAGTCAACATTTTTCCACCCTCGATTGAAACAGAGCTTGGCGAAAGATCCCATCAAGCCAGCTAGCAGCCCTCCTTACTCACTTTCTTAAGGAGCCCAATTTCTGCTGTGTATATTTTAGGCATTAGGCGAGCCATCGGCCATTTTATTCGCCTTTCATCCCCCGACCGAGGGTGAGGCGGGTGGAATCGCGAAGGGTAGTTGACGTCAGAAAAACCACCCCTAAGTATTCTCCTCGGCTTTCCGTCCCTTCGCTTGAATTGCAGCCCCCTTCTGCCGTGGATGGGAGCGAGCTTTCAAAAAGACCGTTCGAGCAAGATGGCTTTTTCTCTCCTTCCCTTTTTCTTATTTTCCTCGCTTTACTTCTCTCTTTCATTTTCTTCAATTTCCACGGTTTTCTTCATTTTCTTATTTTTCATCTCCCCTCCTTCATTTTCGATTTTCTGCTCTTTCTTCCTGCTCACCAAGCTTTAAGGTCGTATTCATTAGAGTGAAAAATATTTTTCCTCCGACCGAAAGATTTTAGTGCATTTGCTGTAGTTTAGAAGTTGCTCTAATGCTGAAATTACAAAAACTATTTTAAAACTAAGTTAATTTAGATTAGAGTATTTTTGCTTTGAATGAAGGTTATGTAATTAGAGAAAATTCTTTCAAGTTACTTAAATTGTAGTACTTTCAGTTACAATCCGTGTAGTTTGATTTCTTGGATACGATAAAGAAATCATAAAGTTTTGACTGATTTATTAAATTTTCTTTCACCTTTTAACTTCCGCAAAATATACTTCAAAGTTTTATATTGCTTCAAAAACTTTCGCAACCCTTTACTAAAGATGATTCAGAGACGTGTAAAATATGATCCAACATAATGCTTTTAATTATTGTTCATTTTCTATGACACTCATTTTTTACTTAAGTAACAAACCAAAATATATAAAGTTCAAACTTTAAACTATAAATTCTTGCTAATAATTCAAACTACACTTTCGAACGATCTTCTGGTATCTTCCATATCTTTGGTTTAGGGGTCAAAACAAGTACCCCGATTACGAATATCTTGGTTATTTTTTGGAAATCCAGGTCAGTTTTTATTCAAACCATTTGTTAACCATTTGATTATTCATTAATTAAAAAAATTATAAAATCTGGTTTAGAATCTCTTAACCAAAAGTAAAACTTTTAAGCATCTTGAACTTTTTTCGTAGAATAAACAAGTTACAATTTAAAGAGTTACAAACAAATGATTTCGTTACAAAATTGACATATTTTCACAATTGTACCTCAGAATCTATTGCTCAGAAAAATGTGAAATATGTAAATTGTCTATGTCGAGGTTTGATTTCTTGAAAGCAAGAAGAAATCTTCCGATCAAATGAAAACTTCTCGATGTGAATTGTTGTTAAGAAATTGCTATTTTTAAGAGGAAATCGTCTAGACTTTTTATTTAATAATAAAAAATCACCTAGCCTAACTTTTTTATAGCAATTTTTATTAATGAAAACCGTTTATAGTCAGAATTGATTAAAAGAATTTTGATTAATCTTTTATGGAAAAATAGAAAACTATACAGTTGTAAAAAACTTGGAAAATCGACAACAGAATTCTGTTGTGAAGTAGCACATGAAGACCATGAATATGCATAATTAGTTTATAGCCCATACGTTTCTAAACATTGTTCAAACAATCAGAAGGCAATATCTTGAAGATGGAAACAAACTAGGTCGCAAGTTCACAATTCCTCAATATGGCCTTCTTATTGTTTCAATAAAGTTAAATATTTTACACCATCAGCGTCAGTCCAAAATAATTTTTTTTACCAAGCAATTAGTTTTCCAATTTTACATTAGAAAATATCTCGACTACTCTAATTAGTAATTTTCTACTAATCTTCAGTGGCTCACTTTTTTCAAATTGATATTTATTTCGATCGTGCCTGACTAAGTAACTAGATCTTTTTGAAATTTGTTTATTAATCTCTGGCCCAGGAAAGAATTGTTGACTCTCGTGCCATTTTCTCGTATGGCGAGCCATTATTTATTCACAGCCTTAGAAACAAAATAGTTTTCATTAATCTACGCTCCCCTACGAGCCACAAATTTCAAGTTATCAAAAAATGTGCAGTCGCAATAATAAGCGTTTTTCAAATTATTTGATCGCTCAGTTGATTGGAACGAGATTTTTTTCAAGTACTGTTACCTAATTATAAATATATTATGAAATATTTATAAACAAACGCAACTTTGCCATAAAAAAAAAAAATATATATTCTCTCTTAACATTTTTCTGTATGATGACGTGATGTTTACCTAAGACATCTATTTAAGTAAATATATTATAACAGTGCGAAAGGTAATAAAGTCGAACACTGTACAACTATACAGGACTGGTGGTCTGTAATTGGTCTGTAATGTATGTAATTTACTCAGAGATTAATGCGGGTGGATTCTTACAGTTATTACCTCGACTTTGGTAAAATTACCATTATCAAAAAAGTTATCGCTAAAAACTTGGAAATTATAGCTTGTGGAGGGGCGTAGATTTATGAGAAATACATTGTGTTTAAGGTCGCGAATAAATAATGGCTCGTCGTACTAGAAAATATTTCGAAAGTGAAAAGTTTTATTTTGTGTCAAAGATTAATGAAAAAAATTTCAAAAAATTAATTCTGTTCATTGAGGGTTGTTATTCATAACAATTGATATAAAAGATAAAGCAAGAGAGTTTATGAACAAACAATAATATTATTAATAGTAGCTATCGGTTTTTCAACCGTTTCAGGGAAATTTATGACCCTGGTTCACCTGAATGATTTTTTAATAACGAATACAAAATCTAGACGATTTCTTCTTAAAAATAGTAATTTCTTAACGACAATTCACGGAGATAACTTTTGATTCAATCGCAAAGCAAAAAAGTTTTTTTGTGCTCAGAGATAATAAAAATGATTTTACAAAGGAAATTTAATACTAAATTATGAAATTATTTTAAAGACGTGGTTTAAACAAAAACTGACCAGAATTTGCAAAAAATAACCAAGATATCCGTAATTAGGGGACTTTTTTGACATTTTGAACAAAAGATATCTCGGGGACCTATTAGTGCATATAGAATTGTTAGTGACGACTCGATTAAAGACAGAAGTATTTCATATCAATCTTAAAGAGGCGCTGTCACCTGACTCAAACGAAACTTTAAAGACGATCGCTTCACTTGAACTTCAAGATCGATATACTTAACCTCAGTTTATTGAATCCAATATTAGTATCAATGTCACAGATTCCATTCATTCCAGCGATTTATTTCTTAATCTCAATCACTTTTATCAAGAAATATTTATTTAAAACTATTACTACTCTATGCAAATATAATTTAGTAATGAAATATTTTTTTTTTGTCAATCTGAAATCCACTTCCAATGTCTTTTTGATAAAAGAAGGATTTATTGCTTTCTCTCTGAATAATGTCGATGATAAATTGAATTTAAAAAATGTTATAATGCGCAATTCATTCAGCGGCGAAAGAAAGTTTATAATTCAGGCATTTTTAATTTAAATCAGTAAAACTTTAGTATAGCTCAGAAGTACAATATTTGATGCGTTCGCCTCTCGATACTTAATATGTAATAATATAAAAGGTGAAGTCTAAACTGCCGGCGCCGGCAACGAACAATCTTGCCGGCGCCGGCTATTTTTCACGAAAAGCGAAATAAAAGAGAATTACCTAACAGCCATAATTAACAGCCATACCACGCTGAAAAAACCAGTTCTCGTCAGATCACTGAAGTTAAGCAGCGTTGGGCGCGGTTAGCACTTGTATGGGTGACCATTCGAGAAAACTGAGTGCTGTTGGCACATCGTGGGTGTGGTGAGCCCACACTTGTAGTTATTTACTACAAGTTATCAACCTAGAAACACTACCCGAATCGGGTAGTGTCACGCCTACCCCGAAAGGGAAATGGCTTAATGGTATACATACCTATATAGTCATGGAAATACCTGAAATTATAATTTTCTAGGTCAAAACTAATAAGAATCATGTTTTTGAAAATAAAAATAAACTGTTAGCACTTTTTAAAATGAAAATACGGTGAGCGTAGACCAAGTATTTTCGGTGTGAATAGGAACTTCGTTAAACATGACCGATTATTCATTTAAATTACGAAAATATGCTACTTATTATAATGAAAAATTCTCGATTTTATTATTTGATTAAATAGATTTTGAAAAATAAAAAACCATGAAGAAACTCTTATGGTGAGAAATTATTTTTTACGAAAATATTTTTAAGAATGAAGCTTCGTTCCATGTGCCTAATGTTATTGTTTGACCCTCGGTATCGGCCATCTTGCTAGTTGACGTCACAGCCTAAAAAACTTAATATTAATTTTGAATCACGCGTGACCTGCAGCCAATAAACGCACTGCGCAACGAAAGCGCAGTAGGTCAACCCGCTAAAGCTGGGACCGTTTAAGCGTGGGTGTGGTGAGCCCACACTTGTAGTTATTTACTACAAGAAACTATCCACCTAGAAACACTACCCGAATCGGGTAGTGTCACGCCTACCCTGAAAGGGAAATGGCTTAACGGTATACAAGAATTGTGTATAATAAATATGAAACATTATTTCTGTGACCAGTCACATGGGTGCCTTCCCCCCACGTGACGTTGGAAAGGGGTAGGGGTTTGACCAACATTATTTTTGTGACCAGTCAAATGGGTGCCTTTCCGCCCCCAGGAGACGTTGGAAAGGGGTAGGAGTTTGACCAAGATTATTTTTGTGACCAGTCACAGGGGTGGGTGCCTTCCGGCCCCCACGAGACGTTGAAAAGGAGTAGGGGTTTGACCAACCTTGTTTCTGTAACGAGTCACAGGTGTGCCTGCCCGCCTCCACGGGTCGTAATTGTAATTCTTGAGTCGCAAATCGACGATAAAGTGTGATATATACATAGAACGTTCCATCCAAAGCGTCAAAAGCCAAAAACTAAAAAAATAACTTTTAAAATACATGGCCTTACTCTAAAATGCGTGACAGTCCCTTCCGTATGCTTTAAATATGTTTAAAAATATGCATAAAAATACATCGCTACACGCTTTGCGGAACTTCATACTCGGCAGGGAAAAAACAGCCGGCAACGACCAACCTTGCCGGCGTCGGCAAGGTTGTTCATTGCCGGCGCGCAGGCTAGCTATACTGCGTATATAAAATGCTATAATCATTTTCAAGAATCGAGATAAGGCGATATGCATTCTATTTCATTGAAGGTTTTATGCTCGTTATTTTGAGCACTATAAATTTCTTATTTAGAAATAAGAGTTTACCTATTAGGCGTTGAAAATTGGAAAGAAATTTTTAAAAAGAAGCCTAATATATTGGTAGGACAGTAAGAAATATAAGTTCCTCAATCTTCTTTGTGTGAAGTTAAATTTCACAAAAACAGAGATAAATACAGTGAAATTCCATAAAAAATAAATCTATGGCTCACGTGCTATAGATGATATAATTGCACAATATCTGTCAACTGTTTTTACGAAACCTAACTTGACACCTTACGCATTCGGTTATATGACAGATGTTTAATATATTCCAAGAATAAATATTATTTCAGAAATCGTAGGTTAGATTATCAATGAAACTCATACAGGAAATTCAAGAAATGAATTTCGTCAGCAAAGATAACGTTGAATCAACAGAAATTCTTTTATTTAACAATATTTTCATAGTATTACAAGATATCTCTGCCCAAGGCTTGTCTGTTTATTGTCGTACTCTATATGTATGGGATTAGACCAACTATCTCATATAACAAAGAACATCAAAATATGCTCACATTGCTCACAGTTTGAACCAAGTTTTCAGAAAAACAGATTATAATTGATGCAACGTCATCTTTACCAAGACCGAGGTCAACCGAATGTGAAATCTTCCAATAACTACACACGGAAAAAATGTTTACTGTCTTACGGAATTGTTTGTTTACATTATGAAAACCGATTCGATGTAAAGTATATAAAGCGATACTAGAAAAAGATCTCAAAGTAATTGAACTTTTAACATGATCTCCGTAAGAACTGTTATTTTATTGTTTCTATTGTGCATTATTGCACTGTCTCAGATAAATGGTTCTGAAGCCAAATTTAACTTTAGTAGCGGTGGCGGCAGCAAAGGCAAAAGCAAAGGCGGCAGCGACGGCGACGACAGCAGCCACAAGCCTTTGCTGCCACCCGGCGGCAGAAGCGACGACCCAGGCAAAGGAGGCGGCGGTGGTGGCGACGGCGGTGGCGTCAGCAAAGATAACGTTGAATCAACT
>CAKNYM010051596.1:297747-312078 GCA_932195095.1 Andricus curvator | reverse complement strand
AACAAAGTTACGTTACAAGTTACTTTTTAAAATCGTAACAAAGTTACCCTAAAAGTTACAAATAGCGTAACTTTTCAGTAACTTAGTTACTTGTAACAAGTTACTACCCAACTCTGAATAAAACATTCCCGTGTAGGGCAGCGTTTTATTTCATTTTTCGACCCACCCTAATACTTAGGATTCTAATGTTAAACTATTATTTAAATATTGCCGCAATTATCATTATGCAGTTTCGACCTTCTCAATGTGCGAAAAAGCAATATTTGCATGCATCCGAGGTTAGCACCCATCTTTGCATAGCTTAAAATATGTATTATCACATAGTCGACACCAATCGCAGAAGATTTCTTCCTACTCCTTTATGTATGAATCATAATTAATTAAAACATACAACAAAACCAAGTATACCTTGAAAAGATTTTCCTTACAATTAAAATTTTGAAATTTTTTTTAAATTCGTCTTTTTGGATTGAAATTTTTTTTCTTTATGAACTGAAAACTCTTCCTTTGTGGAAAATTCGTATTTTTAATTTAAAAATAGTGACTTTAGTGTCATTTTCCCCCCGAAAAAATTAAAAAAACAAAACAAATATAGGGTCCAAAAAATATTTTTTTTATTGAAAAAATGTATTTGATTCAAGCACGCCATTGTTTTACTTTAACAGATCCAGTTACAAAAAAAAAGTATGCATAAAATATGTCTATTATCTTTTTGGATAAAAATTATTTTATTTGGTTGAAAATTCAACAATTTTGGTTCAAAACTAAACTGCTTGGTTGGTTTTCTGGTTGGATGAAAATTGTATTTTTTGCTTTAAAATATAATTATTTGTTGAAAAATTTAACAATTTTATCAGAAAATAATTTTTTTTGTTTGAAAATTAAACTGTTTTGTTTAAAATTCGACATGTTTGGTTAAAAATGCAACTATTTTGATTGAAAATTAAACTCCTTTGATAAAAATTCATTTTTTTATGAAGATTTTTCATTTCAGTTTGAAAATTCATCTCGTTGGTAGAACAGTTAACTATTTTGTTAAAAATTAGTTCCTTTTTTCTTAAGTTGTAAATTTATATATTTTGTTGAAAATTCATTTTCATGGTTGACGGTTCATCATTTTAGTTGAAAATTCATCTCTTTGGCTGAACATTAAAATATATTGCTAAAAATTAGCTGTTTTGGTAAAAAATTAATTTTTTTAACTGACAATTTGAATATTCCAATTGAAGATTCATTATTTTCGTTGAAAATTAATCTCTTTGGTGGAAAATCCAACTATTTTTGATTAAAAGTTAATGCTTTTTGTTTGAAAAGTCTACGATTATATTTTTTGATAAAAATGACATTATTTGTTATAAAATTCAACTACTTGATTGAAAGATGAACTCCTTTGATATAAATTGATTTTTTCATAAAGATTTATCATTTTAGTTTGAAAATTCATCTCTTTGGCTGAAAATGTAACTCTTTTGATGAAAATTCGTTTTTTTTTAAATAATTTTTTTCAAAAACCAAAAACCTTTTGCGATGTAATAATTAATGCAAGTTAACAAACATGCTTATTCCAACAATTGATTATTGTTTATAACTATCTTTTCTCAGAATAATGCTGGAAAGTGGCTTTTTTCTGAAATCTTTAGTTTTGCTCTGACTTTTTAGTTATGGTCAAAGTTTTATAATAATAATAAAATTGATTTATTATACGCATTAATTATTATTGTAAAAATTATTTTTTTCACCAATCGTTTTTTGGTAGAAAAGTAATCTTTATCAGTGAAAATTTCAACTATTGGGTTGCAATTTTTTCTTACGTTGGAAACTCATCTATTTCCTTAAACATCTATTTTTCAGTTAAACATTCATCTTTTTGGTTGAATATTAAACTATTTTATTAAAAATTACCTGTTCTAGTAAAAAATTTATATTTTTTTAACTGAAAATTTGTTTGTTGAAAATTTTTGTTTGAAAAGTCTACTATTAGATTTCTGGATAAGAATGGTATTATTTGGTGGAAAATTTAATTATTTTTTAAGAAATTCATTCTGTTTGGTTGAAAATTCAAATGTTTTGTTTGAAATTCGTCTTTTTGGTTGAAGATTAAAAGTTGAACTCCTTTGATATAAATTCATTTTTTTGATAACGACTTATCATTTTTGTTTGAAAATTCATCTCTTTGGTTCAAAATGTAACTATTTCGATGAAAATTCTTTTTTTTTTTATTAATTTGTTTCACTGGACATTTAACTAATCGATTTTGATTTTCAGTTTAAAATTCACCTATTGAGTTGCATTTTTTTTAAGTTGAAAATTCTTTTTTTTTTTTACAAATTCATTTTCTTGTTTGAAGATTTATCATTTTAGTTGAAAATTCATCTATTTAGTTGAAGATTGAAATATCTTGTCGAAAAATTGTTGTTTTGGTAAAAAGTTGATTTTTCTGATGAAGATTTAAACATTCTCACTGACAATTCATCATTTTTCATATATATTCATACATATTTCATATTTTCGGATCAAAATGGTATTACTTAGTTGAAAATTTAATTATTCTGTTAAAAAATCAGCAATTGTGTTAAAAAGTCATTCTTTTTCTTCGAAAATTCAATTTTTTGCTTTAAAATTCGTCTTTTTTGGTTGAAAATTCAACAATTTGGTTTAAAATTAAACTACTTGGTTAAAAGTTGAACTTGTTTGTCAAAAATTCATTTTATTTTTGTTGAAGATTTATCAATTTAGTTTGAAAATTAATTTCTTTGGTTTAAAATAGAATTTGTTGAAAATTCTTTTTTTCTGTAACTGTAAACAATTATTTTTTTAACTGGAAATTTAAATATTCCCATTGAAGATTTATTATTTTAGTTGAAAATTCATCTCTTTAGCAGAAAATCCAACTATTATCGGTTGAAAAGTCTACTATTATATTTTTGGGTAAATATGGTATTATTTGATTGAAAATTATCTAAAATCATCTTAAAAATCTCTAGTAGCTCAGTGGTTAGAGAACCTGGCCGGAAATCAGTTGACCTGGCGTTCAAATCCCAGCGGAGCGAAAGGAGAAGATCTTTTTTCTGAATTTAATTTTAAAATTTAATTATTTAATTGAAAATTCAACTATTTTGGTTGAAGATTAATCATTTTACCTAAAAATTCATATCTTTGGTTTAACATTTAACTGTTTTTGTAGAAAATTCGCTGTTTTGGTAAAAAAATGTATTATTTACTTGAAAATTTATTTATTTTGTTGAAATTTCAACTATTTTGTTAGTAAAGACATTCTTTTGGTTGAAAATTCAACTGTTTTGTTTAAAATTAATCTTTTTTGTGGAAAATCGAAGTATTTTTGTTGAAAAATAATTCTTTTTCGTTTACAAGTCTACTATTATATTTTTAGATAAAAACTGTATTATTTTGTTGAAAATTTAATTATTTTATTGACAATTCAACAGTTTTGTTAGAAAATCATCCTTCTTGGTTGTAAATTCAACTGTTTTATATAAAATTCATCTTTTTTTGTTGCAAATTCAACTATTTTGGTTTAAACCTTAACTACTTGTTTGGAAGTTAAACTCCTTTGTTAGAAAATTCATTTTTGTTTTGTTAATTATTCATAATTTTAGTTTGAAAAATTCATTTCTTTGTTTGAAAATATAACAATTTTGTTAAAAAGTCGTGTTTTTTAACCAATTTTTTTCAACAAACATTTAACTGCTCGATTTTTTATTGAAAACTTTTTTCTTTTAGTGAAAAATTAAACTATTTAATTGAATTTTTTTAAAGGTGAAAATTCATATATTTTGTCGAAAATTCATTTTTCTTTTAGTTAATTCTTTTCGGTTGAAAAGTCTACTATAATATTTTTGGTTGAGAATTCATCTTTGATAGAAAAGTCAAATTTTTCATTGAAAATTCGTATTTTTTTAATTGAATTTCACGGTTTTTGATATAAAATTAAAATCTTTTTTGGTTGAACATTTAACTATCTTATGGAAAATAATTTTGTTGTTGTAAATAATAATTTTTTTTAACAAAAATAAAACTATTCCTTTTTTGGTTGAAAATCTATCTTTTTAGTTGAACATTTAACTATATGAGTGAAAATTCGTTGTTTTAGCTTTAAAATTTCATTTAAATTTTGAGTAGTTTACTTTGAAATTATTAAAATTTAAAAAAGTTTAATCAATTATAATAGAAAATACTGTAAGTTAAAAAAAAACATTTACTACTCGCGGTAGCAAATTCTAGTTTTGAATGAAATAATGTTGTAGATGAAAAACAAACAATTGTATATTCAAATATCGTATATTTCAAAAGAGAAGGAGAAAAAGGGAAGTTTTTCGAGAATAGGGGAAAAAGGGGAATTTGGAAAAAAATTCAATATCCTCTGTTTAATGTGAACTTTTTGGTGAAATGTTTTATAAAATAAATAAATTAAAAGTCATTAAAATTATATTGTAGAAATTTTTTGATTAAAATAGTAAATAGTTTTTTAAGGAATCTATATTATCATTAGAGAATAAAAGAAATTTTTAACGTATTTTTCAGACTAGATGGGGCTATGAATTAAAAATTATTTCAATTAATTTTTTTCTGAAAAAAGATCTCCTTTCGCTCTGCTGGAAGTCGAACCACAGAACTTCTGATTTCCGGTCTGGTGTTTTTCCCATTAAGCTACTAGAGAGATCGAGTGAAGAAACAATTTTCAGAAATACACGCATTATTATGCTAGATGGTACACATCAAATTTTTCAAGGAATCTGTATTATCATTAGAGAATAACGTGGTTAACGTTAACTGTGGTTCGACTCCCAGCGGAGCGAAAGGAGAAGATCTTTTATCAGAAAAAAATTAATTGAAATAATTTTTAATTCATAGCTCCATCTAGTCTGAAAAAGAGGTTAAAAATTTATGTTATTCTCAAATGATAATACAGATTCCTTGAAAAGATTTGTAGCATCTGGCATAATAATGCGTGGATTTCTGAAAATAGTTTCTCCACTCGATCTCTCTAGTAGCTTAATGGGAAAAGCACCTGACCGGAAATCAGAAAAATTGAATTTCCGAGCTTTTGCCGTTAATTATGTTTTTTTTTGCGTCTTTTAAATTCATATTGTTTGCAATACATAAAAAACTACTTTATACTGATCATTTGATGTTGAAATAAATTTTTTCTCATCGCCCGCGGCTCGCTTCGCTCGAAAAATCGAGTTAGCGTAGGGCGCGCGTCTATGGGTTTTCGCGCTTCGTGCTCGATAATGTATTTACCTCGCACTACGCGCTCAGTCCTTGTACTTCCCCCACAATTGTATTTTGGTTGATTGTGAATTCTCTTTTGTCTCGTGCTTGGCACTCAAATTTTGTTAAATAAAATGTTATTGTAGCTTATATTGTAGCTTGTGTCGTTTTTCCAAAGGTTAATAAATAATAATAAATAATAATCTATTTTCAGAAAAAAATTAATCGAAATAATTTTTAATTCATAGTTTCATCTAGCCTGAAAAAGACTTTAAAAATGTATGTTATTATCTAATGATAATACAGATTCCTTGAAAAATTTGATTTGTACCATCTAGCATAATAATGCGTGTATTTCTGAAAATAGATTCTTCACTCGATGTCTCTAGTAGCTTAATGGGAAAAGCACCTGACCGGAAATCAGATGTTCCGTGGTTCGACTCACAGCGGAGCGAGAGGAGAAGATCTTTTTTCAGAAAAAAATTAATTGAAATAGTTTTTTAAAAATAATTTTTCATTATAACTTAAACTTCAAATTTTTTGATACAATGGGCACAAAATGACAGGTATGTCTTGTGAGTCAGTCTACTCACGAATACTGACAGCATTGGGAGATAATTAATAATTTAACGGTGAAGTTTACGACGATCAACAGAAACTTTTACTCGCAAAGGCACTCATGCGTGCTGCAGTCGAGGCGCTTAAATAAATTTTAATATTTATAATTGACAGGACCCGGCACTCCATGACACGTATGCATAATGCTCGCTAATATAGAATTTCGCGTCTCTTATTCTTTTAAAGGAAGACTTTCACGTCTCAGAAACGAGCATCTGCATTATTGCAAAATTAAATGCCACTTGCTAATAAAAGCGGAGAAAAAATTATGAATTAATTTGATTATATTAAAATACCCAGAAGAGAAACTTATGTCATTTTTTGGGCATATGGGTACTAGGGTGGTCCAAATTTTTGTCTCTCGAATTTGTATGCTTATCGCCCGAAAATTTGTTCGAATTTACAAAAAAATTAATTCATTTTTTTCATTTTGAAAAATAAAGTTATAGTTCAAGGTGGATGAAGCCCCATAAACACGTATTTCCCATAAGAAAAAAAGACGTTTTTGTAAATTTTATACGGAATCCTCAATATTAGCTGAATCCAGTTCAAACTCAACATTTCTCTTCACGATTAGCCATAGAATACGAATAAAATATTACTTTTTAAATATCACCCCCATAAGTCTGTTTGATAGGGTCCCAAAAAAACCCCATAAGGGGAAAAATGGATTTAGCGAGTGTTTGCCGTTAATTATGATTTTTTTTGCGTTTTTTAAATTCATATTGTTTCTAATACATAAAACACTACTTTATGCTGATCATTTGATGTTTAAAGAAATTGTTTAGACAATTTATTGTTGTTTATATCAATTTTCTCTTACAACAGAGATAGAAAGTCGCGTTTCATTAAAAAAAATTCCACTTTTTGTCTAATTTTCAATGCTAGTGACTTAATTAATGTTAACAAACAAAATTGTAAAAACCATTTATTATTGTTAATAATATTCTCTTAGAATAATACTAGAAAATTGCAGTTTTTTCACAAATTTTTCACTTTTTGACCAATTTTCAATTAGAGTGAGTTAAATAATTAATTAAAGGTAACAAAATTAATTGTTTAAACAATGCATTATTATTGTTAATCATATAAAATTTGGATAATACTAGAAAGTTGCGGTTATTTCTGAAATTTACAACTATTTGTCTCCTTTTGACTTAGGGTGAGTTAATTATTAATTGAATTTTGTAAAAATAATTATTTAAACACATTTAAACATTAACTGTCTTCTCTTAGAGTAATGCTGGAAAGTTGCTTTTTTCTGAAATATTTAGTTTTTCTCCGACTTTTTAGTGATGGTCAAATTTTAAATTAAAAAAATTAATTTTCAACAAAAAAAAAACGAGTTTTCAACCAAATAGTTCAATTTTAAACCAAATAGATTAATTTTCAACCAATAGACGTAAAATTTCAGCGAAAAATGTAATAGTTGATATTTCAACCAAAAAATATTTTCATTTCAAATCAAAAACATTTTAATTCAACCAATAAAGACGAGTTTTCCACATGAGTTGGATTTTCAACTAAGAAAGATTTTGCAGTCAAGAGAGAAAAAAATTTCTCCGAACTGTTAATTTTTCAAGCAAAAAGATGAATTTTTAACCAAAAGGATTAGTTTTCTACTAAAAAGAACGAATTTTCAAGAAAACACATGATTGTTCAACCAAATAGTTGAATATTCTACCAAAAAACTTCATTCAACTGTATTTTGCTGATTGTGAATTCTCTTTTGTTAAAGCTCTTTCGGATTCACCGAACACATACTCATCACGTATCTCGTGCTTGGCACTCGATTTTGTCCAAAAAATTTCGTTAAATAAAATGTTATTTTAGCTTATATTGAAGCTTTTGTCGTTTTTCCAATAAGTTAAACCATTAAAAATTAAAGGTCAAAGCATCGACAACTGTATTGTGGTTATTGTGAATTTTCTTTTGTTAAAGCACCTTCGGCTTTAATGAAAACATTCTCATCATGTATGTCGTGCTTCGCACTCGATTTTTTACAGAAAATTTTGCTAAATTAAATTTTATTGTAGCTTATATTGTACCTAGCGTCGTTTTACTAAAAAGTTAAACATTTTAATACTAAAGGTCAAAGCATCGAAAACTGTATTTTGGTGATTGTGAATTCTCTTTTGTTAAAGCTCCTTCGGCTTTAACAAACACATTCTCATCAAGTATCTCGAGCTTCGCACTCAATTTTGTGCAAAAAAGTTAAATAAAATGTTATTGTAGGTTACATTGTAGCTTATGTTGTTTTTCCAAAAAGGTAAACCTTTTAAAACTAAATCTGTATATGTATATTACATTTATTTCTGTACCTCGTCCTGGGATTGCTTATTCAGATATTGCAAAATTAAGTACAATTTTTTTTATCATGATTACTTTAATATTTGTTCTTTAATTTGCATTAAATGTTATTCTCAGATACATTGACAATTTTGTTATTCAACATTTTATTGCAACTTGTGTTGTTTTTCCATGAATTCAATTTGTTGATTTTCCATGTTATTTTTTACGATTTAAACCAAAAATACGAATCCTAGCGTAAAGTGGTGGTTCTATGAAAATTTATAGATATAATTTAAGTGAAAACTTTTGTTAAATAAAATGTTATTGTAGATTACATTGTAGCTTGTGTCGTTTTTCCAAAAAGTTAGTTTTTTATTTCTAATGTATTCTTATAACAAAAGTTAATAACACATTTTTAGATCTTTTTTGCTTGAACATCTTTCGTCTCTTCATTTTTTTTCGTTTCTTGTGTCGTTTAAAAAAAATTATTTTTATCTTTTTTTTACGATTAAAAGAAAATCTACTTTTCCTATCTAAAAATGATTATTAACAAATTTGTAGATCCTTTTTGGATGAACAACTTTTGTCTATTAATTTTTTCGTACTTTGCGTATTTTTCAACATTTTTCATTTTTTTTACAATTAAAACAAAAACTACGCATCCTGTCAAAAAATAATTAATAACAAATTTATAGCTCTGTTTTGGGTGAACAACTTTTATCTCATTGTTTTTTTCGCAGCTTATGTCGTTTGTCCAAAAATTTAATTTGTTTATTTTTAATGTTGTTTTTTACGAATAAAACAAAAACTATGCTTTCTTTCGAACAGTGGTTAATAAACAAATTTTTAGATCCTTTTTGGGTGCACAATTTTTGTCTTTTATATTTTTTTTGTATCTTCCATAGTTTTACCGAAAAATGGAGTTTTTTATGTCGCATTATTTTTTGTGCGATTAAAATTTTAATTTTCAATTTTTCAAGAAAATTCAAAAAGTTGTTACGACAATCGTTTGTTTTTGCTTCCTCATAGAGGAAGCTTTGTAATGGTAACATTTTCCAACAAATTTTAATTCATTTAATCGAACCTTTCTCAATTTAAAAATGTCTAATACAATGTTCTAAGCAATTGTCCGGATGTGTGTGTGTGTGTGTGTGTGGATGTCACACTTTTTTGTGAACACGATAACTTGAAAACGGTTGCAGATAAATTGATGAAATTTGGAGGGCTTATTTTTCACACTAACATCTTGAAACTGACGGAAGGATTTCGAACAACATTTGTTGCATCTTTTTTTAACACTTAATAATATTTTAAAAATCGGTTTTTTATAGTAAAACTTTTTTCATTCACATAATTCAAAGTTGATGTAACAATATAAAAGATTCCTTGGCTCGAGACGAATCGATTGAACTACAATATTAACACATTTTATTACAGAGTAGGGAAGTTATGGTAATTTATATATTTTGAAAATCGTTTTTTTATAGTAAAACTTTTTTCATTAACATAATTCAAAGTTGATGCAAGAATATAAAAGATGTCTTGGTTTGAGACGAATCGATTGACCTATAATATTAATACATTTTATTGAAGAGTAAGGAAGCTCTGGTAATGCATAATATTTGACAATACGGTTTTTTATAGTAATACTTTTTTCAGTAGCACAATTCAAAGTTGATGCAAGGATATAAAAGATTCCTTAATTCGAGAAGAATCGATTGACCTACAATATTAATACATTTTATCAAAGAGTAGGGAAGTTATGGTTATTTATATATTTTGAAAATCGGTTTTTTATAGTAAAACTTTTTTCATTAACATAATTCAAAGTTGATGCAATGATATAAAAGATTCCTTAATTCGAGACGAATCGATTGACCATAATATTAATACAGTTTATTGAAGAGTAGGGAAGTTATGGTTATTTATATATTTTTAAAATACGGTTTTTTATAGTAAAACTTTTTTCAGTAGCATAATTCAAAGTTGATGCAAGAATATAAAAGATTTCTTGGTTCGAGACGAATCGATTGACCTATAATATTAATACATTTTATTGAAGAGTGAGGAAGCTCTGGTAATGCATAATATTTGAAAATACGGTTTTTTATAGTAAAACGTTTTTCAGTAGCATAATGCAAAGTTGATGCAATGATATAAAAGATTCCTTAATTCGAGACGAATCGATTGACCATAATATTAATACAGTTTATTGAAGAGTAGGGAAGTTATGGTTATTTATATATTTTGAAAATCGGTTTTTTATAGTAAAACTTTTTTCATTAACATAATTCAAAGTTGATAAACCAATGTAAAAGATTCCTTGGTTCGAGACGAATCGATTGACCTATAACATTCATACATTTTATTAAAGAGTAGGGAAGTTATGGTAATTTATATATTTTTAAAATCGATTTTTATACTAAAAATGTTCTCATTCTCATAATTTAAAGTTGATGCGAGAATAGAAAAGTTGTGTTGATTCAAGACAAATCGATTGACACATAGCATTGATATATTTTATTTAAGAGTAAGGAAGCTATGGTAATGCATAATATTTGAAAACACGATTTTTTATGGTAAAACTTTTTTCACTGACATAATTCAAAATTGATGGAAGAACGGAAAAGATTCCATTATTCGAGGCAAATCGATTTATCTATAATATTAATACACTTTATTGAAGATTAAGGAAGTCAGGCTCATTTATAATATTTGAACCATCTGTTTCTAACAGAAAAACTTTTTTCATCGACATAATTCAAAGTTGATGCATAAATGGAAAAGATTTCTTGATCATAAATTTTAAAATAGAATAATTCTGACGATTTCTGTAAAAAAATCATAAGACTGGGAAAGGTACAGGGTGCGAACGAACTTTTCCCTTCCCTTTACCAGTTCGAAAAATTATAATTTCGAATACAAAATTGGATTTTTCTGATTTGAAGGGTGGCAGATCATAAGGAGGTAAGGGAAAAAATTGATCAAAATAATTGATCAAAATGAATACTTTAGTTTGTCTATTATTGAAAAAAATAACTAATGCATCCTCTATGAGGAAGTAAATACATTTGCTAACGGGAAGCAAAGTGCTCGCGAAATGAGCACCATATAATTATAAATACAAACAAAGTGGAAACACTCCATACCGAATTCACAGCTAGTTTTGAATTTTGCAAATGCTATAACTCTGGCAATTTTATTTTTATCGAAAAAAGCCGTAAGAATAAACTGTTCGACTTTCCGTGTATTACGAATAGCCGCACATAGAGTTTTTAAATCTAAAATAAATGGTCCCAAAAATTTGGAAAATGCTCGAACTTTTTAAATATTTATCCAAAATAGCTGGCTAACGAACTCGTCCTTTTCTTTTAGCCCTTAAAGAAGTGTGTCAAAGCTCAATTCAATCTGATCATTTTTTCGAAAGTTATCGTGCCTACTAATACCTTCTCATTAAGATAAGAATGCAAAAAGATGGAAATGATAAAATTTAAATAAGCGGAAGAGAGGGTCAATAAACTTTCATTGTGCTCTCTTGCAAAAGTGAATGTTTAACAGTGAAGATATTATTAAATAAGGCACATTCGCATGATTTCATATTATTATATTACATAATATAGTCAGTATTTGAATACGAAAAGCAGAACTCAATGTGGTAAATATTATAAATGCTTCCATATTGTGATTTGATAATAACAGGGATCACAGCGCACAAGGAGCTCAAAAAAGGGGAAATAGGGTGATTTTCTCACAAAAAAGGGGAAAATAGGGAAAAGGTTAAACATTTATTTTTTTATGTCGAAAAGAACAAACGATCTTTTTATAAGTAATGTTATATTTTTAAATAATTTTCAATGATTTTTCAATGATTTCTGCCATTAGAGAATTTTTTTAAATTGGATATACTATCGGTCTTTGGAAATCCATTCACAGTGATATAAAAAAGTCAGAGAAAAAATAAAATTAGTTAAATACACAATTTCGATATCTTTAACATCGTTCTCATAAATATTTCGTTACAAGATTTGTCATTTCTTCCTTGCTATAATTAATACCTTCAATGTAAATTTAAAACTACACTCTTCAGTAGAGCGAAGTAAAAATGCTAAAATTAATCGAATGGTTTGAGCAGAGGGATAACAATTTGTGGGTCACCATCCAAAACAAGAAAAGAAAAAATTTTTGAAATCAGTAAATATCTTCTGTTCTCTTTTTTAAATTTACAATTAAAAAATTTTTAAATAGAAAACAAAATTTTGCCTTATGTAAAATTGTTTGAAAATGTACAAAAACATGTTTTTTTGGATTGATTCGAATTTGAAATTTTTTCAGCTTGAACCAAAGAAACATGTTTTCGAAACATGGGAAACTTTTGGGAATTCATGGGAATTAATGGAAAACATTTTTTTTTCGTGGTGTTTATAACGTTCCAAAATCGCAAAAAAAAAAAAAATCCCAAAATTACGACAGAAGTTTTTTTCCGAAACAACAAAATGATAAAATGTTTCTTTGGTTCAAGCTGAATCAATTTCAGGTTCGACATATAAAACTTTTTTTTAATTGTGTGAACATGACTCAATCCAAAAAAAAAACATGTTTTTTCACATTTTCAAACAAATTATTACTAAGCAAAAAATTTATTTTTAAATTTCGTAATTTTTCACTATTGGTCACGAGTAAGCTGTAAATATAACAAATTCTTCATAATTTTTTAACCAATAGGAAATATTTTGAATTTGAAATCGTTAAATTTTACTAATTAAAATTTTTGTTTCGCTTTTGTGGAATGCCAACTTACAAGTTGTTTTCCCTATGCTCAAACGATCTGATTTGTTTTAGCATTTTCACTCCGCCCTACTCTTCCATGCTCTTAAATTCAAATAAAAAATTGCAGTTAATGAATTTTGAATATTCCATTTTTTAATTACATATTTAACTCTGTACATTTCAACTAAAAAGTGTTCACCTTCTAATACTTATTTAAAAAGTACTATATATTTTGTAACTGTTCAAATTTTATGTTGGATAAGAACTTCTGTCCCCAGTTTTCAGATTTTCAACATGTTTTGAAATGTTTCAGCGTCAGTTTTTGTTTGTAAGAGTATTTATTTTTAATGGTTCCACACTTGAAACGTGCACCTTATTTATTCACAAATAATTTATTTAAGTGCTATAATTGCCTTAATTATTATTCAATAATGGGTACACTTACTAATTTCAGAGAATTTTCGCGTAATTCAAATATTGTATTTTCAAATATCGTATATTTAAATAGAAAAGGGGAAAAACGGGAAGTTTTTTGAGAATAGGGGAAAAAGGGGAATTTCAAGAAAAAAGGGGAAACTCAGAAAAAAAGGGGAAGACTGTGCACCCTGTAATAATAAAAACTAGCTGTGAATTCGATCTCGAGTATTTCCACTTTATTTGTATTTATAATTATATGGTACTCATTTCACGAGCACTTTGCTTCCCGTTAGCAAATGTGTTTCCTTCCTCATAGAGGAAGCATTAGTTATTTTTTTCAATAATAGACAAACCAAAGTCATCATTTTGATCAATTTAAAAATAAAAATTTACAAAAAATACAAAGTTACAAAATAAACCAAAAAATATTTTAAATACGAAGACAAATCAGACAAATCAAATTTTGTTTTCGAAATGATAATTTTTCGAGCTGGAAAAGGGAAGAGAAAAGGTCTGCCGTACCTTATCCCTTTCCCAGCTTTATGATTTCTTTACAAAAATTGTCAGAATTATTGTATTTGAAAATTTATGATAAAAAAGTATTTTCTATTCATGCGTCAACTTTGAATTTTTCTGTTTGAAACAGATGATTCAAATATTATAAATGAGCATAGCTTCTTTATTCTTCAATAAATTTTATATTATACTAGTGGAAAAAGTTTTACTATAAAAAACCGTGTTTTCAAATATTATACATTACCATAGCTTCTTTACTCTTCAATTAAATGTATCAATGTTATAGGTCAATCGATTCGTCTCGAATCAACACAGCTTTTCTATTCTCGCATTAACTTTAAATTATGAGAATGAGAAAATTTGTCCTATAAAAATCGATTTTCAAAATATATAAAATACCAACTTCCCTACTCTTTATTAAAATGTATTAATATTGCAGGTCAATCGATTCGTCTCGAACCAAGGAATCTTTTATATTCTTGCATCAAC